>VUQK01010459.1:22570-35912 GCA_015106715.1 Bujurquina vittata | reverse complement strand
CCTATTGAGATGTTGTGGCATGACCTTAAAAAGGCCGTTCATGCTCCAAAACCCTCTAATGTAACTGAATTAGGACAATTCTGCAAAGATGAGTGGGCCAAAATTCCTCCAGAACGCTGTAAAAGCCTCATTGCAAGTTATCGCAAACGCTTGGTTGCAGTTGTTGCTGCTAAGGGTGGCCCAACCCGTTATTAGGTTTAGGGGGCAATCACTTTTTCACACAGGGCCATGGTGATTTGGATTTTTTTTCACCTTTACTACTACACACCTTCATTTACAACTTGCATTTTGTGTTTACTTGTGTTGTCCTTGACTATTGTTTAAATTGGTTTGATGTTCCGAAACACTTAAGTGTGACAAACATGCAAAAAAAACAGGACATGAGGAAGGGGGCAAACGCTTTTTCACACCACTGTAAATAATCAAACAGTAACCTTCAATAATACAAAAGTGAAAGTCCTAAAACTGAAAATGCTGGGTCATAAACCCAGGAGTATGACAATAAGAACTGATGCACATGCCTGCCCAAACTACCTGAATGCATGCTGACACACAGTCAGTCAGCAAGTGGCCTACTCATTAGATGATATCTTTATTGTCATTGTACAAAATTGAATTTTGTGTTTTGTGAGTAGATTATGAGTATTGTTACAACTGTAAAAATCTCAGAAGCTGGAATAGTGTCTTCTTTCGTTTAAGACACAAGAATGTTAAAACAAACAAAAAGGTTTTAAATGGCGGTGAGCTTGGGGGCCCCCTAGTGGTCAACTGGCATTACTGTGCAAAAGTTTTGAGCCAACACGTATGTATTTTTATTTTGCTTCTATGGAGCCAAATTAGTATTTTTTAAAGTGGGGTTGAGCTATACTTCTCCAGGCTTTCTGAAGGTCTTTTAAAGTTTTCCACTCATTTTCCGAGGAATGTGTTTGTTTGTTTCTCTATACAACACAACACTGACCTGTGAGTCATTCAACCATTAAAAACACATCAACCAGGTGTTGTGTTTACACATAATGGACAACTTAGCAAAGAACACATTATAAATTATATCTTTAGGCGCTTTGCCACTAGCACCCTGTCCCAAAACACATCATTTGTTCCCATTTTTTTCAGTTGATTCTGAAAAATGTCAGAGCCAACACAGTCTGACAGACGTGACTCCAAAAAGCTATGAGCTGAAAGCTTGGCATGCCTCAGCATGGTGTGCAGTGCATCCTTTGAGGAGGATTTGAGGAAACTGGATAAAATGGAGGACAAAAGAAGTGGCAGGACAAATGCTGTTCAGCAGATAGGGAAAAAAATCCACCAAAGACCTGACAGGACCTGAGAGATGCATCTGGCCTTTCAGCTGATCCATGATCAGTGGACTGAAGCCTCATCAGAAATGGTCTCATTGGAAGAGTGGCTGTCAAGAAAGTTGGCTTCATTTTTCAGCAAGACGATGATCCTAAACACACTGCTAATTCAGTAAAAGCACACTTGGACAGAAAAACACACAATGGAACATCCAGTTACAAACAATCTTCAGCATTACATTGTGTGTCACACTATTTGAAAAGCATTTGAATTTTGCCTCAATAAATAATCTCAATGCAGTTTAAGGTCATTTATTTAAGTAGAAGAAGCCACACAGGACAGCATGCTGGTGCTGTGCAGGTCGGCTTGCTTTACCACTTGTTTGTACAGTTGTTTTATTAGCATGTGATTACTGTTGTATTACAGTACATGTATCCATCCATTTTCCTCTTATCCAAGAGCCTAAACATGTTGATGGAGGATTTTCGGTAAGATAATTATTTCATAGTACATAACAAAGAGTGAAACGTAATCGATACTTCAGGCAAGCAAATAAATAAATACAAATCAGACGCATTAATTCCACGTGCAGCGTCAGCAGCGGTATGGACGGACCCCAATAAAGTCACTGGACCCTCTCAGCTGGATTCTGCTGATACACTCCAACCATCAGTTACACTGATTCATGCAGTTTGGTAATGAAAAACTTAAGCAACCATATCGCCGGCAACTGAGTGCAGTGCGAGCTCAGTTTAATTACTGAGGCTTCTGCAGCCACCGTGACCAGCATGACTGCGGAGGACACCGATCGGATGGGCGTGCGCAGGTCAGACTGTGGGAAGCACCCCTCACGCCTCCTTGAAGCTAAAAAGAGGTCATTCATCAGCGTGTGCAGCTACTCGAAAATTGCAAAACAAATGGAAATGTGTTGATATTGTGCGTTCACAGTCAGCTGTCCTAGTGTGTGGTGAGTTCGCTGATCCACTTCTGCAGCAATCTAACGCAGATATTTGTGCACTTTTATTACTGCGGCTACATTTCTCTGTGACTGTACTATGTGCATGGTTGTAATTATGCACAGCGGTGTTTTCGCTGCTTTTTTGGAAATGACTGTGAAAATCAGTTACCTGCGGTCACGTGGTAGCACACAGCCGGATGTGTCAGTTACACCTTGTTTGGAGATCAAAGACTCGAACGTTGCCGACGATCAAGTTGGCAGTGTGTTTGCGACCGTCAGATTTCAAGAAAACTGCACTTGAGAAAAAAAAAATATCGAGGTAATTGCTACCATGTCCCGAAGGTACAACTACCAAAGAAACCCAAAAAACAGCAGGGCCCCGCACTGGAGCGCACAGCAGCGTCCTCCACCCAACGTTATTATTCGGAACCTAAAAAGAGAAAATACAAAACTTCGGGAGAGCATCTACCTGCTGAAGAGTCGCCTCACTGGCCTCTTGGCAGAAAGAAGAAATCTCATCCATGCTGACTATAAAAGAGAAATGGAGAGTAAATGCATGCAACTTGAGGAGAGGAACAAGCAGCTGGAAGAAGAAATGAAAAGAGTGGAGGAACAAAAGCAAGAAATGGAAAAACTGAAGGAAAAGTGTGCAGCAATGAATCTAGACAAGAACTCTGAGAAACATGTGAAAGAAATGGAGGAACTGAAGCAGAAATGTAAAAAAAATGCAAGATCGGAAGAAAGAAGTGGAGAACAAATACATGGAACTACAGAAGGGGCATAAAGAACGTGAGGGAAAATATGAACAAGTTGAGAAACATGAACTGCAGACAAAAGCTCTGCAGAATTATAACAACTTGATGCAGAAGTATGAGGAGCTGGAGAACAGGAACATAGAGACAGAGCAGGAGAAGCTGGAACAACTGCAACATCATCAAGAACTGGTGAGGAAGCATGAACAACTAGAGATGAGAAATGCAGAACTGCACGAGGAGAACAGCAAGCATGTGCAGAAATATAAAGAAGCTGAAGAAAAGAACAAAGAACTGGAGATAAAGCTTAATGAACTCCAGGAAAAGAGCAAGAAACATCAGATGGAAAATGAAGCACTTCTGCAAGAAAAGCAGAACTTGGAGCAGAAGAACAGCGAGCTGCACAAGGAGAATCCAAAGCATGTGCAGAAATGTGACAAAATGAAAGAAAGTGGAGATCACGTTTAATGATCTGTTTCCTCTATTTCCTATTATCCACCCCCTTCTGAACCTTTCTGTCTTTCTTGATTAATTGGACATGCTAATCATCAAAATGTAAAATATGTAAATAAAAACCAGCAAATATATTTCTGTTGAATGTGTCTGCTTTTACTGGACATCTGTCCCCTTCTGTCTTTTTTCCCAGCTTTCCTGTCCTCTTACTACTATCCTATCAAGTAACAGTGAAAAACGTCTAAAAGTCTATAAAAACAATAAGACATCTTTTCAGGAATTATGATGATTGTGCAGCTTTTTAGACCTTTTAACTTTTCATATAAATATCAGTGATAAAGTTACTTTGGTTATATAACATGGGTTTTTAAAGAACAGAGTAACAAAAGTACACTGCACACAACAGACAGCAATGAAAGTGTGGCTTGTTTTATACATCGAAACTGCATGTTTCGATGTATAAAACAATCCCCTCATCATTTTAATGGCTTCAAATTGCTTTAACTGAACTATCATCGAGGCGGCGTGCTGCTTAAATGCAATAAAATCATACAAACATGCTTCACATGTACAGCAGTTTTCAGGCAGAACAAAATGGCATTTGTATTGTCCTCTCACTGGCCCTCATTTACTAACAGTGCATGCCCACAAATCTGTGTGGAAATCTTGCGAATGAAGAAATTTTTTTGCAGAAAACAGTGACTTATCAATGTTTTTGTACCTGAATTTGTTCATAATTTATGTTCCTCTGATCATGCATACAAGCAAATGAATACGACATTCGGAAATTTAAACCCAAGTATTTATAATGACTACTATTAGTAATGATTTATTACTATTAGTAGTAGAAGTAGTAGTTGTAGTATCTCAACATTATTTATGGTTTTCCAAAACATCATAAGCCACAAAATGTTCATAATTGCAATGAAAATTTTATAAATTGCATCTAAGGAAAACAAAATACTAAATGGAAAGGTGTGGGTTTTGAAATTTCTATTTAAACCTATTCCAGTATTATTTATCTCATCTTAAACTTATCTTTCATCTAGCATTACTGGATGTCATCACTTAATTCTTAATTCTTGGCACTTCTTGCCAAAGAAAAGAAGAAAAAAAAAAGTATTGCCCCTTTACATTCTAAGGCTTTATGTATCAGGACTAGGGCCGGGACTCAATTAAAATTTTTAATCGAGTTAATTACAGGGTCTGTAATTAATTATTCACAATTAATTGCAAATTAATCGCAAACAAATTATCAACAAATTAAACACTTTCAATTAAAAAAAACCCAGTCTAACAAATAA
The DNA here is from genome assembly GCA_015106715.1 of Bujurquina vittata. NCBI lineage: Eukaryota > Metazoa > Chordata > Actinopteri > Cichliformes > Cichlidae > Bujurquina > Bujurquina vittata. The sequence continues at coordinate 31,149 of VUQK01010459.1, read as the reverse complement.
ACCTTCTCATGGAGACGTCATATAGTGTTTTTATTATGAATTTTGCAATGTTTTCTGACAGTTCATAATAACAATTAGTTAGCATAATCCATGTTGTCATTGTATCAATAATTACAGGTAATGTTCGAATAGTAACATAGTAATAATATAAGTTCTTAATCAATGCAATGTTTATTCCTTCTTAAGATCACACTCAAAAACAACAGGCTTTTATTTACTGACAGCGTTAGCACTGCACATTGATAGGCTACACAGACAGACAGCAAGAGACACAAAGGGGCAGTGAGGGAGAGGTGAAGGGAAAAGGTGGAGGGGGGCAGGGAAAGGTGAGGAGTAGCACACAGTTGTACATTCATTAAACCGAAGATACCAGATGGAGTGGAAATGAAATGCAAACATTAAAAAGAAAGGAAAAGAAAAAAGAAAAGGCTTAATTTTGAAATGTTGAAAAAAAGGAAGTGTGCAAGATGAAATGAGTGAGACGCTTCAAGGTATCACAACAATGTGCCCTCCTTTTTCTGTGATTCAGATATCGACAAGTTCTTAAATTACAACAATATTACACACAAATTAAGAGACACTCATCAAGCCAGGGATTATCATCCTTATCACTACTACTATTATTATTATTATTATTATACTGTTTTCCGATGCTGTTAAGGTGATTACTTAAATGGGAAAAAGTAAATGATGATCGGCTTTCTCTCGAAATGTGCAGATAAAGAGAAAGTGTGGCTGCAATAATAATAGTAATAACAATAATATCATAATAGTTGTCATTGTATGTACAGAAAATTCATTACAATCAATACAATCAAAACTGCCCAAGCTGAGCGGACATTCTGGAAACAGCAGGGGTAGCGTTATGGAGTGTGTCTGCGCGTTTCTGTTTGTGTGTATGTGGCGTCTTGTAGTTACTGTAAGAGCAGTGTGCAGTGAGTCAAACAGTGCAGTCAGAGTCATTTAGAGGCATTTCAGCGGTCACTGTGAGGGGGGGCTCAGAGGTCAGGTTACACCAGCTTTATTGTACGTGGTGATGTTTCATCAATTTGCGGCACAAGCTGAAACTTTGCAAAGACTCAAGCTTGAAGCAGAAACCACACCGAGAGGCTCTCGTTCTGCATTCTTGGAGAACCGCAGGAGTGCCAGCTTGGGTTAAGGATGAGGTGTGTGGTAAATAACTTCCAAATCAAACATAACGGAGAACTGAAACACTAAAGTACTCTCACTGAAACAAGCGCAAAACTCCTGTGAGCTTATTATGAATACGCGGCCGTGATGTCTGACCTCACTGTCTTCACTCTGTGTTTGGACGTGGCTGAGGAATGTATCGACAGGCGATGCAGAGAGAGAGAAAAGAGCTTGTGCACAGACTTCTCGGGTCAGTCTGATAAAGAGGTGTGTCAGGATCAAGGCCTGTGTCTACAGATCTACTCAAGGCCTACATGTTGCAACAAATTGTCCCAGTTTACAGTTTGTAAAGATCTCATTCTGTGTTCGATAACAAAAGATAGAATACAATCTTATTGTTACTCTTTTTTTTTTTAAACAAAACAGTCTCATTCAACCAGTATTACACTATACAGACACATGACCATTTTGTGATTTAGCACTGGTGCACCACATACAAATTTGGTGGGGTTTTAGTCAGGTGGTTAAATTACATTAGCTGTATACATTGTGCCACTGAACATTTAGGTGGAGAACAACAGCCTGTTGTTGGCTATAGGTCACATATGGCATTGAGTGTCAGGAGTATTACAGTGACTGTGTTGTGCGTTGTGTTTGTAAGCATACATTCCTTATACTAGTCGTTCGTTGATATTAAAAGTGTTGGAGTGTGTGACTGGTGAGCTGGGTTGTGGTTTCCATGAGAACTGGTGCAGAGATAGATACATGTGGCTCAGTAGCGGCGGGCGTTGCCTTCTCTGCCCTCCTTCTTGATGATGATTCGCTGGTCATCGCTCGCATCGTCAGGTGACTCTACTACCTCCTCATCCTCCTCCGCCTCGCCCTCCGTGTCAGCAGAAATGCCCATACGAGACTCGTAGGACTGAAAAGAAAGGGCAAGCAGAAGTGGATGAAGTGTGAGCGTAGACTGTGATCACATCAATAAATATTAGATTTTTGCCGGAATACTCAGTCCAGCAAAGACGAGACAGGCCTCAGGCAGAAAAGCAGGTACACAGCAAAGATAGAGGCTAAAAAATAAACACACATGCAAAAAAATAAAAGCAAGCAAAAACATTATCTTTAGAAATTGTACATATTCACATTATTTAAAAGTCATCTGAAAACAACAAGAACATCAGAGTCTATTAACTGATCTCTATAAACATATATATCTACACATGAAAATGCAACAACTCATGTTGAGCAACCTGGAGACAAAGAGGCATGGTTAAGATGGTTTGGACATGTGCAGAGGAAGAAGATGATGCTGGAGCTGCCAGGCAGGAGGAAAAGAAGATTCATGAAGTTAGTGAAGAAGGACATGCAGAGGGTTGGTGTGACACAGGAGGATGCTAGGAAGAGGGTGAGACTGAGGCAGATGATCTGCTGTGGCGACCCCGAAAGTGAACAACTAAAAGAAGATTATATCTGATGTAAAATTCTCCAAAAAACCCCCCAAAAACTAAAGGGATCTATGATCCTGTCATCACTTTTTTGTAAGTTATCCTATCCACACTCATACATTTACTTGTTTCCGCAATTTATCAGCTCACATTTGTTCTCTGAAGATTCTTCCATATTAGGATAAATTACTGCTTTTCTACGAGCAGATCCATGCGCACAGGAAACTGTTACAGTCTCACAAACATCATTATTACCTCCATTGGGTTGACAATGATGGTGAGCGCAGAGTCGTCCCACTGACTGCTACCCTCCTTAGCCCCCCCTCTGGCACCTTCACCTCGGCGATGGATGGAGCGGATTCGGAAAACGCCCAGGATCACCATCACAACCAGGAACCCTACGCACACCATTATGATGACGGTTGCTGCTCCGGGAACCACTGGAATAAAACACAGCAGAGATTCTTTGTTACAATCAATCCACATTGAAAGAATCACGCTATCATTTTCCAATTATAATCCTATGAAAAGACCAAGTCCCACAGCAATTAACTGATCATTACTGCAAGTGCACCCAAAGCCCAGTGTGGCTTCTTTCTCTATACCAATTGTTCTTCAGAATTATTAAAACGTGATGGATTGGATAACATGACTCTTCACTCCACTGAACATGAGGACTATAGTTCAATTTTGAGGCATCCATAAATACACTGTCTTGCTTAAATACTCACTTCCACGTATTATTTAAAGGCTGAAAATGTACAATCTGCTGTTGTTTTCAGTAATAAAAAGTCTGCCAAAAGTCTATATAGCAGGTGTTGCATAGTCATTTTAGATTATGGAACAAATATAGGCTAATTTGATCTCAAACGGACTGAAGCAGTAAAACCATTGCATAACACTGTACAATAAAAGCCTTTCCCCTTTCTTTTACAGCAAAGAAGTAAAAACATTCACAGTGAATGAAACATCCATTTATAAAATAGATGACAAAGAGCCTGAGGTGTCTTTAAGGAAAAAAAAAGTCAAATATGTCTCAGTTTTTTCTCATTCAGTCAGTCTGCTGTCATTTCAAAGAAATCCCACCACGGTGACTCAAATAAAAGCCTTTGTCGGTAAGAAGTCTGTCAAATCGACAATGATTCAGACCTTTGAATGGATAAAATAACAGTTTAACCCACTCGCGCTCAGTCCTTGGAACAAAATGGAGCAAAATGCAAAACACTGAAGAATTCAAAAATTGGACCCTCCTTCTCTGCAGTGTGCTCGCTGGTTCATGCACCTCTGCTATACACTATATCTGTAACCTATTCTTAAGGATCTTTTATCTTTGACATTAAATTCTTGTGATTACATTCAGGTCTGCCTGTTTAGAAATCACATTAGAGAACTACTGCAGCCTCGTATCAGCAGAAGATCCTTGATTTAGTTTCTTGGCAGCTTCTTGCTGAAAGGATTTTAATTAGTGTGTTTTTGTCATCGTTGTTCCTAAATTGAAAAATCTTTTGTTGGACTGTTTTTGAGTCTAATTTATATTTACTTTTGTTTTAAATACTTACATCTTTTGTTATTCATCACCAATTTTTTTTGTCTTTTATGGTGACTCATTTTAAGACATCCAAAAAAAAGGTGTGATATAAATAAAAGTTTCTTTGCAAGAACACAAAAGAAACAGAAAAGCGAAATGCCACCTGAGTTGCGATGTGGATTGGGAAGGGTGTGTCCACTCAACTCTCCAGCATGGTGGGATGGGTGGAGAAACTGCTGCTGGGAAGCGAGCAGGTGGGACGGGTGGTACAGACTGTCCAAAGAGTGGAGGAAGTTCACCTACAGGGAATTAAAAACAGAGAATGAATGACTACCGTGGCTGTGTAGTTAAACTGTGTTGCTCCCTCACAATAGCTGTAATTGCAATTTACATCATCATTCGAATTTACACTAACATTTTTTCTTGGTACACCTGTTCAACAGCTTGTTAAAGCAACAGTGACCCCTTTAGAAATGTGAAACATGGTCTAGATGACCTGCTGAAGTTCAAACTGAGCATCACAATGGTGAAAAAAGGTGATTTAAGTGACTTTGAATGGGGCATGGTTGTTGGTGGCAGATGTCTGAGTGTTTCAGAAACTGCTGATCTGCTGGGATTTTCCCACACAACCATCTCTATACAGAGAATGGTCTGAAAAAGTGCTACTAAAACTACTAACATTCACACCTATGGTCAATTTAGAATCACCAATTAACCTAATCCCACTAACTGCATGTCTTTGGACTGTGGGAAGAAGCCTGAGTACCCTGGAGAATGTCCACGCAGACACAGGGAGAGAATGCAAACTCCACACCCCCCAGCCAGATGGTGGATTCAAACCCAGGACCTTCGTGCTGTGATGCAGTAGTGCTAACCACCATGCAACTGTGCTGCCCCTCTGACAGTGTCAAAGACTGATATGACAGTGACTGATAGCTCTCTTCACCTCCAGAGTCAGCTCATTGCTGGTGTATCTGCCATTCATCTCAGAGCAGGACAGGCGGAATCGTCTCTCAAAGCGAGCTGAGCCTTTAGCCAGTCGGTAGCGGACAGAGCGAAGGACGTCCTCATACACAGAGATAGATTCAGCACCTGGTGGAGGTGCAGAACAAATAAACAAACAATAGAAAAGGGATGGCACAGAAAGAAAGACGAGAGAGGCAGCAGAGAAAATCAGGAGGAGATAAAAGGAGTCTGTGACTGATCTACCAGATGGATAGTTTTTTTTTAATGGCAATCTAATATATTAACGACAAACTGGCACCAATCAAGATTTATCAGTATTTGAATCGCTCTGTTATGACAAGCTTTTCTTTCTTCTGACAAAATCCTACCCATGGTGAAATATATGAGCAGCATTAAATTCTTGCTTGTGCCCAATCTGTACCTGTGATGGCGATATAAGCAGTTGTATTGATAATTTCCAGTCCCCTCTCTCGCACAACATCCATGTCTACCAGAAGTTCCTCCCTTTCTGGATTTAGCTCCTCCCCCAGTGGTTGGACCTCACACCCATCCAAAGTGTGAGCCACGGCATCGGACATCAGAGCTAGCAGACAATATAGAAGGCAAAACTCAAATAATGACACAACTTTAGAGGTGAGTGCAAACTACAGAATCTGTTGTTTAGTCTCCTTAAATTAGACCATAGATGACAGGTAACCCACCTCCACCCTCCATCCCCTGTGCAGCCGTGTTGACAGCGTGAGACAAGGAACAGACGATCCGGAGCTCAGGGAAGAGAGGGACACCGCGAGGACCTTCGAACTCAGGAGCTGGACGGGCGAGATGAGGCCCAACTCCAGACAAAGAGATCTGAGGAGCATCAGGCTGGAGAACCACCAAGTATCCTTCGAGCTGCTTCAAGGACAGGCAGCTCTCCTCGTTGAAACATCTGGCAGGGAGTCAGAAGGATAAGAGAGGTGTATGCTAAATAAACTCCCACTACTTTGGTGCAGGTACTGCCCTGGTTCACAGAGGATCATACCTTTTACGTTTGATGATATTTGATTTTATTTTATGTCACCAGGTGGTTTTAGTGAAATTTGATTCACACATTACTGCCCTTCATCCTCACAGGTGGTTTTAAAATACTCGCTCGATAACACTGTCAGACTCATGATCAACAGTTTTTAAAAAATATCTAAATAGATGCATCTGAGCCAGATTTTTTTTATTTGTTTATTCCACACTTTCTCTTATCTCTCCTTAACATGGCAACTACATTACCCACAAAGCACTGCCAGCAGTTCAAACCGACAGCCTAAACTCTTTTAACCTTGAACCCCTTTTACTGACATTAGACCACCATCTGTTATTAAGGGTGCCTCCTTTTTTCTTTTTTTTTTTTAGAAGTTTTCAGTGTTGAACATTCAGTTAAGAGGCTGTGTAACGGTTGTGTGTCATTGTCTGCCGAATCAAATCAGATAGAGATACAACTGAGAATTTTTAGTCCACAGACATCAGTGATTATAAAGGCCTCAGTCACACAGGCCCCTTGAAAACCACCAGTTGCTTGGAAATGTGCGCTCCCCAACCGGCTGGCACATCAAGACAACTTTTACTTTGAAAGTGAATGTTCTGTTTCAGGTTTGTTTTTCAAGTTTCACTACAACTTGTAAGGAAGTTGGTGAGTGTTTATAGACAAGTTGGCAATTGCTAGTGACCAAAGCACTCACAGGGAGCTGTTTAGTGCAGGACCCTCCTTGTGACTATCAACCACTTGCAAACTGTTTGGGAAATACACACGTTTCCCTAATGACCTGTGGTTGCCAGGGGGTCTATGACTGGGACAACCAAGGCGAAACTCAGCTCAAAAGGATGTCATTTACTCCCTAATGTTACAGGCACAGTAGGGAAAACAGTGATATATATTTATATTGCTGCAGGGTAGTGAGTTAAAGGGGACATATCATGCAAAATCCACTTTTTTAGCCCTTAAATACATAAATATGTTTTTCTGTACTTTCAATGTCTAGAAGTGCAGAAAATTAAAACGTATTCTCTCCCGGTGCTGAATAGATATCTTTATATTCTTATTGGCTCATATTTTTCAGTCTGTTCAGTTTTCTCTATTCCCTATTACGCCACAGTATTTGCTGTGGAACTGCTTAACAAAGTCATGGACTTCTGACTAACCAATTTCGTGAATCCACCATTTTTTTCTCCCAGCAACTTTGTCGTCCAAGTTCAGTTATGCCAAAGTTGCAAGTAGACAAGTCAAAATGTTAACCCACACGATTCCTTGCACCCCCCTGAGCATGACTAGAGTCAGTCTGGGTCAGGTTGACTTTCACCAGGCAACCTGCAAAGTTTTCTTGTGATCAAAAGTGGCTGCCCAGAGGTCGAGAGTGTTACACGCTCAACCTCTGGGTAATCAGTTGTTCGCTGCAACTACTTGCAATCATTCCTCTATGGCAAAAAAATTCAATCGATTCACCGGGCAACCAACAATGTTTCATAGTTGCAAGGAGGTTGCTATTCTAGTTTCACACTAGTGTTTTTTTCAAAAGTGTCTAACTTTGCAATATTCCCATCAGCTCAAGGAGAACATTGTGTTTATTGTTAAATCAAATATTACCATTGCTATTTTTAGGCAAACACTGAATTGTCTATTGACAATGTGAGCATGTTAGCATCCTGATGTTTAGAGTAAATGTCACGCAATTCTTCATGGTTCAGATGAGGTTTCTGCTCTTAGGCCTTCCACGAGATCAATAATTAAGACCAAATGACAGCACAGAATAATACAAAGAATAAAACAGGAGAGATTGTAGCACACTTTTTTTCTCCTCTATCACTGAGCACCACCTTTCTACAACCGTTGTTGTGCAGCACTTTGCTGTTAAAGTTACCTGATGCTAGCAAAGCTCCATTGCAGCATGACTGTGAATTTTTTACTCTGGTCTACAAATTGCCTGACATTTTGACCGTGTAGTGTTGAGGCGTGATGATAAAAAGCTCTACATCCACAGCTCTCTCCTCCCAATCATTTTACTATTTCCACCACAGCCGTGTTAACTGTTTGTGACACTAAAAAAAAGAGCAAATGTCAAACCTCAGCAGCTCTGCTGTTGCAAATTTTATTTTCCTGCCAGAAAAGAAGAGCAAATCAGATGGATGGCAGACTGATGACACATATTTATTCATCTGCACTAAAATTCAGCATCGTATTTGAAGGGGAATTAAGCTTCGCGCGCGTGTGTGTGTGTGTGTGTGTGTGTTATATTTCCACTATCAGAGGGAGCAGCTGCTTCTATCAGCCTCTCCAGAAGGGCCTGCTGTTCAGCCATCTGGGTAACTCCTGGCCTCAAATCAGTCTAATCTTCACACACGCAATAAAACATGCTCAAGTAAAAAAAAAAAATAAAAACAACTCTGGTACACTTAAGCAGAAACTATGGGGGGGGGGGGGCGGTTTGACCTTTATTTCTCAGGAACATAAAAGCCGCTAGTTGGGGAAAAAAAACTCCCCC
>VUQK01010459.1:0-16183 GCA_015106715.1 Bujurquina vittata | reverse complement strand
TTAAGTTAAACACCCAAAATCACCTGCTTTGTGGTCGGGGGGGGGGGGGGGGTGGAGAAAAACCAAGCTCCACATAGAGAGGTCCCAGCTGGGGCTCAAACCACGAATCTTCTCACTGTAAGGTGACTCCACCACCATGTTGCCCCAAACATAGTGATAGATATGTTATGTCAAAGTCTCACAAAATGGGCTAGGAACACAGACTGTATAAAAAGATGGGTGCAGCCTCGATGGTGTCACACATTGGTTTGTGAGGCCTTCAAAAGCTCGGTGTCAGGGTTCTGGCCATCCCCATGTTGGTTTTCTTGGATAAGAATGGACCATATTTAGATGTGATGGTAAAGTGATAAGTTATCAGCTCATCCATAGATTTTATAGTGCACTTCACAGGTGCATATACTATACGTGCTATTATGTGCTAAGTAACAGATTAATAAAATCTTACTGACCAAAATGGGAAAACAGACTCCTTGTGCTCTCTGTAATTAGAATTAACTACAGAACAAGCCATAATATTTGTCAGTTAATTCTATTAAAAATGCTCAAAAAAGGCACCAACAGCACAAAAACGGTGGAGAGGTCCAGTTGTAGGTGAGGCCTTAGCAAACAGCAACCAGCTACAGCTGCTTGTAGCGGCATTCACCCAAGTGGCCCTCATTTTAGTCATGATTAAGTAAAAAAAAGACTATAAATAAATTGACATGCACATTTTATGAAGGGGCAAACTTACTAAGAGACCAAAACTGTGAAGTGAAGTTGGGCATTTTTACATGGGAGTCTAAGGGGTCTGACTCATGTTTGGAGTCAGTCTCAAATGTCTACTTGAGGAAATTGCAGTTTTTAGTTTTTTGGGGTTTTTTTTATGATTGGATCAACAATATTTTTAAGCCTTGAAGGTTGCCACTTTGGTAGGAAGTAAAAAAATAATTAATTCATTAATCGATACTTTTAAATTTGTCTCAAAGGTCTGAGATAAAATTTGCTGGTGGAAGTGTTGACAACCTTAACAAGAGACATGTATCTTTTCATTTTGGAAGCTACAAGTCAAAACTGTAATTCAAATTACTCTTAAACCAGTACTCGAGTATAAATACTTTCCAGCACAAGTGAAAATTTCTACTGTGTAAATTCCTGCAGGCATTTATTCAAACTTTCTTTATCAGTATTGCAAAACCAGAAGGAATACACCACACAAATGACAAGGGAATTATAAAGGCAGAGGGAGCAGAAAAGAGAGACAGGGTAATAAGATATTGAGGTTCAGACAAGGGGATTTAACAAATCTTCTCTGTATCAGCTCAGCATCCTTTAATCCATGTGACTTCAATCTGTCTGAGACTGGTGGTTTCCATCAAAACAAACCCAGCCCATCCTCCACCCTCTACATGAAACTACATCCTTGTATGCATCAGGTACACAGGTATGCCACACAATCAATGCTCAAAAGACCTGATCATTTGTATTCATTTTGATGCATGCTGGACTGTTAACCTCTCAGATACATTTATGATGATAAATATGAATTTAGAACTAAGAAGTATGTTGTGATATATACAGTAAAAGGTTTTTGCAGTGAAGCAAACATCTTTAGGTGTGAGGCTGAGACTGCATGTTTTACTACAGTGCTGTAAATGGAAGAAGATGCTGTCTGACCAGAACAGAAAATGAGTTTCATTTTGTTCCATTTCCTTTTTCCTGGGAGCTAACTGCACAAAATAGTCTGAACAGAAATTGATTTTGTAAATATGGATGATGCACGGATCCTGTTCATGCACGAAACATTTAAATGATTGCATTGGATAAAGCCTGGGAGATGAAAGAAAAAGCCTTTTATCTAGATAAACAATAGGATTGTCGTTTCGCTGCGTGCATATATTCTTGTCAGTAAAAAAGCTGAATTTCCTGTGAGGGATGGTTCAGATGTTTGACATGGCACAGACATAAAAACTAACGACCGAAATTTCTTCCATTTCAGCTTAATTTCGGGGTAGAGATACAGAAGAAACTGTGCAATTGGCAGCATCAAAGCTGAGTGTTGCGGTTCCCTCCAGTTACCTGCTCCAGTTTCCATAAGAATTTGACAGGGCGTGCAGCTGAGACGTCAGGCCAGTAGAAGAGGGAGAGGCGGCAGCCGTGGACGGAGAGGGAATAATGGGAGAACGAGTCATCTGTAGAGCAGGAGAGCAGAATAACAGAAGATAATTGGTGCAGCCCTGTCAGAACTTCTTAAAATTATCCAGCATTGTTTTAGAAGAATAAAAAGAAATGACCAGAATTACTGGTTTGCCGTTGCATGATTTCAACAACCAACGAAGCTGCAGTTTATGTTCATGTCCCAGAATTAAGTAAACAAACAAACAAACAAACAAACGTGTTTATACTATTTATGTTGACCATTAAAGATGATTATGACAGTAGATAATACTTTAAAATATGGAAGAAGCTATATTTCTTTATACTTTATACGTATCCTCAGCATGCTCTAATAGGTTGAGATCAGGTGACTGACTTGACCACAAAAGAATATCCCATTTTTTTACCTTGAGAAACAGTTGGGTCACTTTTCCAGTATGCTTTGGGTCATTATTAACTTGCACTGTGAAGCAACGTCCAATCACTCTTGCAACATTTGGCTGAATCTGAGCAGAGCATATAGCCCTGAACAGTTCACAATTCATCCTTCTACTTCTATCAAAGGTCACATCATCAATAAACACCGGTGGCCACTGCCAGCCGTAGGTGCGCATGCCATAACAGTGTCTCCACCGTGTCTTACAGATGATGTGGTATGCTTCAGATCATGAGCTGTTTCTCTCCTTCTCCACACTTTTCTCTTCCCATCATTCTGTAACAAGTTCATCTTGGTTTCATCTGTCCAAAGATTTTTTTTTCAGAGCTGTGCAGACTTTTTTTGATGTTTTCTGGCAAAGTCTAGTCTTCTTGTTCAGTGGTTTGCTACCTGTTTGAAACCCTCTGTATTTACATTCGTGAAGACAACTCTTGATTTTAGACCTTAAAAATGATGCGTCTACCTCCTTGAGAGTGTTCTTGACTTGGTTAGAGTTTGCGAAGTTGCTTTTCTTGATCATGGAAGTAATTCTGTCATCACGCATTCAAGTTGTCTGCTGTTGTCTTTGAGGCCTTTTTGGTGTTGCTGAGCTGGTCAGCGTCTTTCTTCCATTTAATAATGTACCAGATTTGGTCACTTCTAAAGTTTATTTCATCTTTCATATAGGTCTGTTTTGAGGGGGGGGGGGCAGTCTAATGATAACCTCCCGCAATTTCACTGACATCTCTTTTGGCTTCATATTTAAAATTACATTGAAAAGCTGTAAAATACAACAAATTCAACACTTTGAATCAGCTTCAGATATTACGATTTATTTGTCATGAAATAACAATGGAAATGGGGGACAATATATAAAAATGGTTTAATTCCTTAATGGTTAATGTATGTATGTATGTACGGATGGATGGATGGATTTAAAATCCATTTTAGTGGTGGAGGCAAAACTCTAAAAATTGCGTCAGCGTACTAATTCTTGAGTGAAGCACAAACATGTTTGTTCAGGGTGACGATGGTCTTTGACATTTGATCAGCAAAATCTAATCAGTTCAATAGCCAATGCAAATCTTTGCATCATGTCTCAAGACATTCCCAAGATATCATGCTTATGAGAATGGGACATAAGAACAGGCAGACAACATGAAAACAAAATGCCCCGGGCTGCTTCCGTTGTTGGTGCAGAGGCACAAAATGAGTTTACATTTAATGTGAAACTCTGCTATGTTTTTCCTCATCCGTGAATTTCAGTGAAAAAGAAAGCTTGCTGAAAACTGCACCCCTACAAAGTCACACAGTTGAAAATATTCACATTACATATAATATTGTTCCTGGGACAATTACAGTGTTTTACTCTTCTTTTGTTTTCCACTTGGGTGCACAAGCAGAGCAGCTGGAGGTTAAGTGCTCCTCTCAAGAGCACCTTGATAGTAGCTTTAAACAGTATTTTTTTTTCACGGCATAATGTTCCCGCCAGCTCACGTGGCAAAATGATAACTTCATAGGGTTTAAATGACTGTGGTGTGATAAAACAGTGAAGAAGCAATACTGTTTATAAAAACAATATCATTCAGAGCTTACCATTCTTGACAGTGCTGCAGACAATAGTCTCCTCCTCCTTGCGATTTCCTCTGGTTTGCGTGGTCGCAGGCTGGATGTTGGCACCACCTCTCCGCATCCACAGCTGGAGGGTGAAGTGGTCGCCAGATAGTGCAGAGACGACCGAATCGGGCACGACAGCGACATGATTGGAGCCGTTGAAGGAGAAGATCAGAGATGAATCAGAAGATGGGAGAGTGGGCAGAGCTGAAGTCCAGTTAGCAGCAGGAGATGGAGGTGGGAGAAGGTCGACTTCGCCCCTGACAGCACCTGATACAAAAAAAAGAGGTGATGCAAATAACCAGAAGATCTGACCTCCACGGGTTAATGTGTATTCAGGTGTAAACCCACCACAGAGACGTCGCACAGATCTGTCAGAGTAGCTGTCTCTGTCGCAGCCCTTCCCAATGTGGCCAGTCTGGAGTTCTACGGTGGCCTGGATGTTCCATACGGTCTCTTCACAGGTCTCCAAATGCAGGCTGGGGAACAGGGGAATGCTGCCTGACCCAGGTGTGTATTCTACACGCTTGGTCCATCCTAAAAGAAAAAAAATCTGACTTGAAAATCACAGCTTCATCTGAACAATGTCCACCTTTGACCTTCAGGCCTGAACTTCAATGGAAAACACAAACATCAGACGCACACAGCTTGGACATTAAATGGTCTTTGATCACCAAGCTCCTTAGCACAAAGTCTGCTTGATGTCTGATTGCATCCATGTGAGAATTACCACGTTTAATTGTCGAGTAAATTCCCAGTGAGGGAGTGGGCGTCATGTCTCAGCTAAACCACGATAGTGAGAACAAATCTGACGCAAACATTCCCCTGTTGTGTGATATGTGTGAGAGAAGGCAACTTCAGACAACATCCCAATTTGATTTGCCATTTTTTTCCCCCAGGTTCATGTTTGAAAACTGGTTTGGATTCAAGTATGGGAACTTAATGGGATTTCACAGTAATACAATATACCTTATCTCAATTAAATGTCAACGCAGGTTCGCTCCAGCATGCTTAAATGTGAAAGTGTACTAAAATTATACAGCAATGCACACAAGAAAGTCTACTGTCTGAAAAACCAAGTGGCACTGCAGTAGTAGTATGTGTGGTCTAAAAATATACTGCCACAGTTTAATTATGCAGTTACCTTCCCTTGATATAACTTAGCTTCAACACCACCTCTTTAAAACACAGCTTTTGATCTAAACATGCAAAGGTGATTCATCCAAGTGGCAGCCCACACACTTTCTAAATCAAAGTGAAAGTTTCACACACAAAAAAGGCAAAAGATTAAATAACTAAAGCACACTTATGTCTAAAGTCTCATGAGACTTGTTCTGGGATCAGAAAGAGAGAAAAGTGTGTAATAGATTACCGATCCAGCCAGGTTTGCAGGACGGCTTGACCGTGACAACAACCTGAGCGTCAGCCTGAGCGCGGTTCTTTCCACAGTCGAAGGCTGTCACCCAGAAGGTGTGAACACGCTGCCGCTTTGAATCCAACGGCTCTGTGTTCTTAATGTTACCTAGGAGACATAGAAAAAGGCACAACAAATAATGAAACAAAAAATAAAAACTGGGGGGAAAAATAGAGCTTTAGTAACTGACAACAAGGGTTTGCATAATGGGAGCTAAGGTCAAATATAGACCCATTGATAAAACCTGCAGATCTGCAATAGCGGAGCCACTGCCCTGTTTAGTGCACTACGTTCAGTGATATGAAAGGGAGGACAGATTGCACACAACAGGATAAAAACTGAAGGGTTTTCCTGTTTTTAGAGATAAAGATGAATAAACAGCGAGTATCTGTGATAGGCTGACAGCACTCAGCATGCCAGCTGACAAACAATGGAAAGGAAAGAAGATGGTGCAACATGGTGAGAGGAAAAAAAACAGAGACAGTGGTAGAAACAGAAGCAGACAAAGTGAAACAGAAAACAGACAATAAGCAGCCTACAGCATTTGAGCAAGGCTGGAACAAAAGGTTGCTGTGCTGTTGTATCAGGTTGACCCCTAGAAGAAAGAAGCCACTCATCCTCTGCAAAGCCCTCCAAGTCTGGGACAATTCTGCAGAGTCATACTAAAACAGGGTCCTCCTCAGCTGCCGCGACACTCTGTTAAATGGCTGCTGTTGATCTCAAACCAACCAGTCTGTGGATTCAGTATAAAGCTGCAACATTCATTCTTTTTTTAAATGAAAAATTAGGGACATTACAAGCAGCCAGTTAATGATGATCTCGTATGTTACCAGAAGAAGCATTTCAGCTTTCAACTCAACTTCATTCACTGTCTGTATACCAAGGTTTCGGGTGTTGTTCTAAACAGGTTGTTTGGAGCTTTAAATCAAATGGAGCTGCTGTTTCTCTCAGCAAATGGGAGCAGTGCACAACAGCAGCAGGGAAGCACATATAGATGTGAAGATCTTTTGCTCTATGGGATCATTTTAAATGTAAATGTTTATGATGGTCACAACACAGCTGGGAGTTTTTGTACTTATGTGTTCGGCGATTTTGTTGGAGAACTTCATGGTTACAACATCAAGACTTCAGCTGTGCAGAGTGGAAGCATATGGCTTGTTAACAATAAAGTCTTAAAAGGCCACGTCTGTGCCACTTTCCATAGTCGTTCCACTATCTAACAGCAGAAACAGGAAAAGTGTGGAAATGAAAACAGAGCCAATGGGATTCAGCTGTATTAAAATACACTGTATGTGAGCACAGAAAGACAAAAAGGCAGATACCGAAGCACAAAAGGCAATGTGAACACATAACAACCCAAGTTCTTGCTTTTTTGGCCAAATCTGTGTTAAAGTTTGCACGATTTCTGGTATCATCCCTCAGCATTACAACTTTGACATAGAGATGAAGCATAATTAGGCCTCACACCTGAGGGGAAAACATTTAATGTCTCTCTATTGGCTTTGTATTGCGTGAAGGTGCCTCTGTGTCGATCGTGTCTGCTGGCAGAAAAACTGATAAATGTGTAAAAGCTTCTGTGCAGTGGGATGCTCTACTAACAAGCTAAAAAACAAATTTTTTATAAGCTGTCAAACCAAAAACATGAGCCCTTCTCGAGACCAAAGTTCATACCACTGGCAATAATACATGGGGGCATCAGCAGGAAGAATGAGAAAGCTTTGGGATCCTGATAATCAACATGCGTACATGTTGAGCATTTTGTCACTAATATATATCCAAATATCGGTTTTAGGTTTCTGTATTTCTGTAGGTTAAGCTAACACATACTGAGACTATGCTGCTTGTTTTACAGGATAATTCAGTAGTCTTACCACATAACTAACCTTCACGGGGCAGAAAAAAAATCGCAAGCAGGCTGAAATTCTCAGCACGGCGTGACGGGTGACCAACTGCTGGCTAGAACCAAATAAGCTTCTGACATAGAAAAATATAACATTTTTAGCTAGAAAAATGCATTTTGTTATGATTCAAGCCTTCAGATGCTGAGTATGGTTTTAAAAAGAAAGAGGATTTGTGGTTTGTGTACTTATGAAGAGCTAAATGCAACATTAGCCACATTAACTCCACAGCGTACCATCAAAAATAAATCAGTGCCTCCAACCTGACGCTCTCGGTATCGGCTCATCTTCTTGTATTGTAACTTTAGTTCATTTAATGAAGCCATACTATGATTATTTTTACAAGTTTCAGGCCCTCAAAGTACATACAGTGGGTTGAAATGTGTATGGTTCCCAGCACTCCTGAGCTTTATGTTCTCAAACTTTTTCCGTCATACCCCACTTCACCGGGGGTAAAAATTTTCAGAAAAAAGTCGAAATACGTTTTTGAGGGGAAAATGTCAAAATAGTATTTTGAGAGAGGTTAAAGTTGCCGTCTCAAGTCAAAAACTGCCACGCCACATCTGCCATATCCTCCAGACTGTCTTGTATTATGAGTCAGTGAAACTACACTTTAGAATCAGTTAAACTAACAAGGAAATTGTTTCTCTTTTTATGTCTTAGTATGAGGACGTTAAAAAGATGGTGCAGAAATGAGGAAAAACCGCACAAACGGCACAAACTGGCAATGCAAGGATATCAATGACTGCACCTTCGTGCAGTACAGAGGGGATATGAGGAATCACAAGACACAATAAGACAGCTGATCAAGTTGTTTGATCTATCCAAGGCATTTTGTGCATTAATTTATGCTTATATTGAGTGTTTTTGATTTTTAAAAGGACTGATTAAAGCAGCATTTGCTTCTCAACCTAATCTGTATCAGCTTCAACAGTACTTGCATCAACAAAGTAATGATTTCATGAGGTCTGGCTCATTTTGATGTTGTTAGAAAGGATGGATTCCTGCTGGCATTTGTGTAATCTGATCCATAACAAGTAAGTCTGGAAAACAGCAAAGTGCTCCTTGAAACCATTACGTTCACAGTGGCACAACTGCAGTGTTGCATACACGATTTAAAAAAGTGTTTTAGGGAGATGAAATTATCTTCTGCTGAGAAGCAGCGCAAGATAAGGGCTTCTTATTTACTGAAAGAGAGAAAATAAAATGTTTTCATCTGTAATAAAGGTTTCTCTTTTTCTCCTAATGTGTCCTGTTTACTGTGTTACTTTGGTTTTTGTGTCATAAATCTTTTAAATGTTGGCTGAACTACAATAAAAAATGTTGGGGTACATTTCTGGAGAAGGAAATCTTGCGTAAGGATGAACTTAAGTCTTAACTCAGTGTGATGTGGATTTTTGTTTAAAAAAAAAAAGATATTAATCCATGAAAATACCTCCAAACCCCCTGTGAACAGACTCAAGAGTGTTCAAACTCATGTTTTTTATTAAATTTTTTAAAAATGTGTTGTATCTCATTCATGTCTTCTATGACATGACTTTTTTCCCCTAACACAGCTAATAAAATAATAAATTGAATGTTTATTTTCTTTTAAATATTTAAAAAATCATTACAGTTTAAGCTTGACCATTAACAGATTTTACACATTATTGGGGTATGTTGTACCATGTTGTGTACTTAAAAAAAAATTATAGAATCACCCCTGAAGTTTTTCCCATCGCGGAGAAAATGTCATCAAAACATTTACAGTATAATCCACAGGGACTTTGATTCCTCCAGTGTCTGGAGTACATTAAGAGTTAGCAAAAGTTGCTCAAGCAGGGAAATAATAGTTGTGGCTGCCTTATCCATAACTTAAAAGGAAAGTTCTCTTCTCAGTTTGGTGTGTTCACCACTGAGTACCGTGCTCATCTCCTTTTGATGTGAAAAGGGGGAGCAGATCCTGATGGGTTCATCCAAAGGCACACTTTCTGATCTTTGGAGAAAGGAAAGAAACTAGCAGGTGATTTCTTTTTCCCCTCATAATTTTTGGCCTCTACACATCGCGCTATGCAAACCAAAATATGTTCAAAAACACACACACACACACACACACACACAAAAAGTGGATTTTGCACAATAAGTCCCCTTTAAGCTGAACAGCTGTTGTGATGCTGATGCAGAGACAGAACAATCGTCCGCCCACACAAAATCTATTTTAACATCTTTTGGTTTCTACCTGAGAGGAGAAGAATTATAAGTGGCTGTAAAATCTTTTCACTCTGTCGCTATGCAGCAATGTGTGGTCTGTATGTTTTTTATGTATTGAGGACATCCGGAGTTTAGCAGCTGAATACTGATCCAAATATTGAATTTCGTTATTCTATTTGCAACCAAGGCCACCAAAGACAGAGAGAAAATAAGGAAATAATATGGTGACTGGCGGGCATATTGTGTTTTTGTTGGAATCAAGAGGGAAATATGGATTAGTCTATAAAGCTCTAATTTGCAAAATGAGATTCATCTCACCGTCGTTGTCAATAGCAAAGGGCACATTGGGAGTGATGATGTCATAGAAGCAAATCTGGCTGTACTGCGGGGAGCAGTCGGCATCCAGAGCCTCCACGCGTACGATTCGGTCAAACAGACGCCCTTCTGGGACTGAAGCCTCATAGCGGCGCTCGACAAACACAGGGGAGAACTCATTGACGTCGTTTACACGAACATGCACGGTGGCCCTGAGGGAAGCAGGAGTGGGAAGACAAAAACAAGCAGAGATATTACTGGAACAACAGGAAGCAGTAATGGACGCACGGTTTTTACGATGCATAGCCGGAGGAGCCTCAGACACTGACTTTAATTATTGGCAAATGTATTAAAAATCTTCTTTCTAAATTAGGAGGAAGGGCTCTAACTTGTGAGATTTTTTGCTGTTGACTCCATCAGGTCCCTCTCCGCAGTCGTAGGCCTGAATGGTGAAGCTGTGTTCCCTCTGGCTCTCACAGTCTAGTGGCTCCTTGGACCGGACCAGACCCTCACCGGTGGAGCGGTCCAGAACCACAGCTTCAAACTGGACCGAACCGGAACCCGAAGGGCCATTATGAACCCGGAAGCCACAAATTTCACCTGGGTAAAGGAGGGTGGGTGGGTGACAAGACATGAAAATCAGAGTAGGGCAACATGATTTGAAATCATACTGTACTCTTTCTTAAAAGGGAAAAAAAGCATTCTCTGACTTAGAGAAAGTTCCTCGTGGTTTCATTTTACTCTACGCTAATGTGAGGTTACATAACTCTAAACTGACCGGCTTTGTGCTGGCTTCTGTTTATTGATGAGCATTGATTGGTTAAGCTTTACTCATTGCTGTGGTCTGACTCCATCATATACTCTGTAAGTCTTTGTGAGCGTTATATGCTCAGTGAACCTGAGATTCTGGAGCACAGTTCTGCTGCAAATCCTCCGGTGTGTCTGAACTCTGAACGCTTCACTGTTAAAATGTATCTTCCTAGCTTTGAGTCACTCTTAAAAACTGTGCACATCTCCTTCAATCAAACAGTTATTATAATGTTTCTCTAGTTTGTGAAGCAGTGAAATTTAGTTTAATCAGCCCACTGTCAAGTCCAATTTGGTTATACTGTATAAATCAGGACAAACAGATCACACATGATCCACAATGAGAAGGGAAATGTCCTGCAGTGATACATTACTGAAGCAATTGTGAAAATTTATTGTAATATTCAGCAGATTGTAGGTCACATCATCTATCCTTATACCAGAAATGTGCCGATAACTATCTAGATATTTCTTTAAATGGTGCTTTATCTCATGCCGGGAGTCATGATCAGAATTGAATGAAATAGATTGCAGCTGCGACTCAGAATGAAGCTGATCTTCCCTGGCTGACATAAGTCGAAGGTTCGTGCTCAAATAGCTAATTTCCGCTTCATTCTTGACACGGGTCCAATAAATTTCAGGGAGCCCCTGAGTAATTTAAGTTGATCTTTTATAATTTGACTGAACATGGTTATTTCCACGTCTGCAAGTGCAAACACGATAACCTCATTTCATCAGGCTGCAGAGGCAGAGCACCGCTGACTGCTCCTGCAACGAAGGGTTGAATTACACTATGATGGTCTAAAAATAGTGGACTCTGTGACTGAACACACTGCTTTTAATATAGAGACAGTCTGTTGGGAAATATGGCTGGAAATGGCAGCAGTCTGACATGTCTAAAGTGAAAAATGAGTGCTTGTATTTACTATTAAAAGTTCAAGTGACTAAATAGACATAAATAATCCTCAAACCGGTCACAGAGCTGCAGCATCAATCTGTCTGTAAAATCAAAGTCACGTCACTTCCAATTTGACCTAGTGAGATGATGATTTCAGGCAGATGATTTGACCTATTTTACCACAGCCTTCTTTTCAAAATGTTTGCACCAACTTTATGTTCTTCCATGCTGCTTATTGCAGTTGGCGTTACCAGCATAGTGAAGTGGAGCATCTTTGTCGAGGGCAAAGAGAGGGGGATTGAGCAGCACGGTGTTGTCGTTCTCCATGACAATCCCCTGGTACTCTGTCTCGATCCATGGCTTGTGCTTATTGGCTAAACGGCACAGAGAGGAGAGGCTTTGGGTTAAATGGAGCAATTAGAAGGAACCAATGCATCTATTTTTAATACTCCATTACGGGTGAAGACATGGTGAGAGTGTGCACAAGTGGGAAAAATACACAATGTATGTGAAACAGTCTGAGCACGTTCACAATCTCTCAGATCCCCCCACCACCACCACCCTCAGTCTTTCTCCATCATGGACCACCTGCCCTTGTTCATGTCAAGCACCACTCTGCACACCTTCCTATCTGACAGTGTAATTAAAGCCAGTCAGATTTCTCTCCATCACACACACACAGAAATATACTGCTCATATCAATCAGCTAAACTGACCTGCCACAGGCACCTCACAAAAACAGCAGAGTCAGAATCAAATGCCTCAGGTTTACTCTGAATTTAACCTTTAATTGCAAATTAATTATTCATCCTGGTGCTGAATGTTCTGTGCTGAATGATCAAAGGCCAAGTTAATGAGCCAGAAGGATGACGATTTTACACTCCGGCATAGAGCAAAAACAAAAGCCGGAGTGCCCTCCCTCTGTTGTCCTCAATCTCTTAACGCAGAAGCTACAGAGTCTGAAATCAGACACAGGCACAGGACTTTTGTTTGGCAATTGCTTTGTTGTCTTCACAGCGAGTTTTCTCCATAATGTCTGACTGGAACTAATTTTGTTGTCTCGTCTGAGAGAGGAGAGGCAACGGAGGAAAATGCTGCTGGTTCTGAATCTGATCAAACTGCTCTCCCTTCAAAGACAGGGTGTGGGTATCATGTGCAAGTTTCCTGAATTTAATGCCAATAAGATACGAGAGTCTCAGCACAAAGACAAGACACCTTTTATTGATGAACTTGTAAAGATTTTAAGGTATATTTATCAGGTATTTCCATGTTTAAGCACGTCACACTCTGTTTGCTTGGATCTCAAAATGTGCTCAGACTCACCAGCTATAAATGCCTTTCTGTTTAAAACTAAATGTACTAATATTTGTTTTATTTTAATAAAAGTGTATGCAAAGATGTGACAATCAGATGTGAAATTAAGTCTAAAAACAGACTATTTAAAAAAAAAATTATTTAAGAAGATATGCCAGTTACTGCCTTATCCCTGCATCTTGGGACGTGACAATTTGCTGCTTTGATTGTAATGTGATTGTTTTCGCAGCGAAGGAGAAAATAATTAATCCATATATCAAGAAACTATTTAGGCAGAATATGTGACAGTGAAAATATTAATTGCAACAAAACTACTACTACTACTGCTACTTATGCTTTGTTAGACGTGTTTAATTTATCTTTGAAAACAGAAAATAAAATTCAAATGTCCACAAATGTCCAAACTACTCATGCATGCAAAAATGGCCAAAAAGGATATAAAAGGTAAACAAACGAGCAACGAAGAAGCAAAGAGCACAAATCTGAGCAAGACTTTCATGCCAGAATGTTAACTGGTTCAAACAAATTTTAGTTGGCACCAAAAACATATTGAGGTTTAATGCCCAGCCCTAATCAAAGACATTCATCCTCTCCTCCTCCTCCTCCTCTGTTTCCACAGTCCTCTGGTGTGTGTCTCTTTTTTGGTCATTTATCTCCTGCCCTCTGTCCCCTCTGCTGATCTCCCTCCTCCCTCCCCTGCTCTGCTATAGCATTAATCTGAGCATCAGGCCTGTGGATTACATCCTGGATTACAGATTGAGAGGCAGCTCATTCCATCTCTCTCCCCGCTCTGTCTCCCCTGGCTCTCCTCCCCTCGTTGTCACTCTATCGCTCCACAACATTTACCCACCCTTCCTTGCACGCACACACACACACAAATAGCCCAGTATCTCACACTTTTCCTCTTCTCTTTTCCCTCGTGTCACCTGATCTCACGTACCACCTCTCTCCCCATCACCTTCTCTTCCTCCTCCCTCCTTATCAGCCTGCATCTTTTCAGCACGTCCTCTCCTGTCACAGCTCCTTCTCCTCTTTCTGTCCTACCCCCCATCTCCTTCAATCTCCTCGTCTTCCCTGCGTCTCCGCTCCTCTACCTTCTTCTTCCCTGACATTTTCCCTCCACGCCGCCCGTTTCATTCGCCTTCCCTCAGCATGACAATCGCAGGAACAATGATGCTGAAGCAGAGTCATGCTTATCCTGAATGATAAATCTGCTATAGGCAGGGGAACAGATTTATCATCTTCTCAGAGTCACGCCACAGGCAACACAGACACACCGGGTCATGAACATGTATGAGGTCTCAAATGTGCTGATGAATGAGTGAGGCTTCAAAGCTATAAATTAAGGAACATTTCAGGCCAAACTAGCCATGGTCCTGCCTGAAAACCATCAGCTCAACGCTTCACAATTAACAGTCAAAAGGATGAGGAACTGACCTTTGTTGCCAATGGCAACCGAAGTCAAGCAAAGGAGGAGGAACGAGAGAAAATTCATTCTGTCCATCTGAGGGAGCAAAGGAAAAAGGGACAGGGGGCAACAGGGTGGGGTGAGGAGAGAGGGGAGGAATACAGTACATGCATCAACAACTGATCAGCAGTGAGAGGAGACAGGAACAGTAACAAGACCGAGTGAGACCGATCAGGCCCATCAGCTGGCGCTGCCTGTGTGTGCAAAGAACATCACCATTAAAGAGTCACGTATGTCAGGCCTACACAGGAGAGAAAGGCTAGATCAGGAAAAACCAGAATGCTCTAGAAGCTTTGACCATCACGAGACTGGCGTGGTTGCAGCTGGAGAGCTGAGGGTAGCCTGTGGATCACATGCATACCTGGTCAGGAGTGTGTGTCAGGAGACAAGGTTTTGTCTGTGTGTGTGTGGGGGGGTGTTTTCCCAGGTTTTCATTGTGGTTTTTTAGAGCTGAAAAATCCTCAAGAAGTCATTTTTCAGATGTGGCCGCAGCTGCATTTTTTTTCTAACCTAACTGACATAACAAACCTCTAATTTTTTTTTTCATTACTGCAGTCCTCGATGGGCTACAGGACAGCACAGATTAAATCAGGAGGAAATATATAACAGTAGAGTCCATCTGGTCACAGGTTGTTCAAGGCTAGACACACAAACACACATTCAGAAGCAGAAACATGCGACTATGCGACAATTTTCGGCCGATTTATATCACAGGCTCCTACACTGTACAGTACATGGCTGCCTATAGCCATGTTCACACATCTCACCGGGAGTCCGGAGAGGAAATGTCGCAGAAATGAAGGTCTGCTTGAGCAGAAACTCGCAGATTTGACATTACCGTGCTGAGTGCGGGTGATGCTCCTGGTTGGTACCCTGCCTCTACGCTCGCAGCATCCGCCTCTCACGCCCCTGCCGCTCGGCTCGGCACGGCAATCCCCCCGCAGGCTGCAAACGAACCAAACCTCCAGGTGCAGACGCACACAGACGGATGCTCTCAACACCCAAGAACCGACAGCGGGGTTTATCTTTCTGACTGTGGGATGAGATGTGAGGAGGATGAACACACCGATGGATGTCCTTGTTTTTTTTTCAGCTCTACGGAGGAGGAACGGGACAAAAAAAAACGGTGGGAATATTACGCTGACGTCCCCTCCCTCTCGGCGTTTCTTAACCCGCCCACACTGCGTCCTTCTCCCTCTCCAGCTCTCTCACCGGCCCCCACCAGCTCCGTACCAGACTGCTGCTCTGGCTGTTTTTTGCTGTTGAACGCACATTGAGAGTGACTCAGACCTCAACACAGCAATTCATCTCATCACATTTATCCCCCACTTCTCTCACACACACACACCAGCTCCAGGGTTTGATGAGCAACACGAACTGCCCCACGGCTTTTTATTTTTGGATCATTAATTTTAACATTTCACACTGTTCAAACCTCACAAGTCCACGCTGCAAAATGACGTCATGTCACCCCCTTTGCCCCTATGGAGCACATGAATGCACACAAACACAAGAACTACACACAGAGCCATTGCTTGAAAGCAGCATTTTATTGAACGTTACAAAAAAAATAAAGTATTAAAAAAAACACAAAAATAAAATCACCCTCCTCATCCCCTTTGCCACTTACATCTTTTGTTCCTTTCTACATCTTCTAGGAGTAAGGCATGAAAAAGTAGTCTCTTGAAATAGCAGTTCACATCAATTAACCCCCCCC
>VUQK01010458.1:0-18514 GCA_015106715.1 Bujurquina vittata | reverse complement strand
AAGTGTGTGTGAGTGGTGTGTGTGTGTGTGTGTGTGTGCGCGCGCGCGCACACAGGCTGAAAAAGGAAGAGCTGAGATGAGCGAGGCTGGAGAGAGAAAATGGGAAAAATGGCTACTATTCGTGAAAACACACACAGTCACGCGTGAAGCACAAACGCAAACACACACTCGATAAACTGCAGATTGTCTGCACACACAAACACACACACGCCTTCTCTTTCAGCAGCCTGACAATAAAGACAGAGATGATTTTTGTCTGCGAGAAAAAAAACATCAGTGAGGCTGCTCGGCGAGGGATTTAATATGAGGGGAGGAGGGAGAGGAGAGGAAGGACACAAAGAAAGGAGAGGAGAGGAAGGACACAAAGGAAGGAGAGGAGAGGAAGGACACAAAGGAAGGAGAGGAGAGGAAGAAAGGAAACAGGGAGATGGGGTAAAGGGGAAAGGATGATTGGTGGATGGGTGGAAAAAGGAAAAGATGGATAATTGGATTGATTAAAATTCTTTTTTGGCATTTTTGAAAAACTACATTCCTCTGTAGGCGCTCAAAAATGCAATTCAAGTTTTAGAAGAAAAAGCATAAAAACTAAAGATGAAAAAAATGTCTCTTTGTTTAATTATAGATTTTAGAGGCAGAATTAATGGAAAACTCACTTGGCTCCCTTGACTCTCAGCAGCCAGCCTCCCTCTCCTGATTAATTTGGGTAAATCCAGCTCTGCATGCCAGTTAGGACAGCTATTTGTGATTCAGCCTTGACACAAAGCTCCAGTGTGTCGGAGGAAGCATTAAAGTTGAGTCTGCTTTATTTGAACTGCAGCAGATTTTTCTGCTTGCTCTTTCCTCCGTCTCATCCTCTCCCTCTCACCAAAGTGGATTTAAAGGCTGAAATTGACACACGGCTTTCATTGAGATTCCCCGAGTCCCCGAAGCCCCTTTTACACGAGACAAGAACAATATAAATTTAGGCATAATCTCATAGAAATGTCTTCAATTTGATTTGTGATTGTGATCAAATGAATCAAGTCATTTGATCGCCACGGTTTCTGTGATTGGCATATTTCATGAGACAGTCGAGGTTCCAGCGCCGGCTGTGCACTAATGTGAAGAATGGCTGTTGAATCCCTTCAGCTTCTTCGGCCCACAGGAGGCGTCCTCGGGCGATGGGATCTGTAATGAAACTGGTGCATACAGTAAAATAAGTGTGGTATAAAGCACTCTGAATGCTTCATTTTTATTTCTTTAATGTTTTATTAGATAACTGGCATGCAGTAAGGTTGGTGGTGATTGCAGGAGGAGGTGGGGGTGGGGCTAAGTGAGATAAGGCAGGTGAGTATAAAATAGGTAGGATTAGTTTTATTTTGCAAGGTCAAGATTTCTAATAATACAGCTGTGAGTTCAGCAGCAATGCTGACAGAAATCACACATTAACAGTTATTATAGTTTCATATTTAATGCTGTAATTAGTTTGAGTGAGTTTTTAGTGTTTGAGTTGCGTTTTTATTAGTTTCAGTGTTAGTTTTAGTCATTTTAAGTATTTTTGTAGTCATCAAAGGAGTAAAACAATGTATCCTTTAAAGCCTCATCAGGCAAGTTTTGAACAGATACTAACACTAAGAATATTTCCTCCATATTTAAATTTTTTCAGTTTAAATTCTTTCCCCAAAGTTTATCTTTTATTTTTATTTAACTGTATTAACCTTCCACATTAGCTGATCATCAGCGTGGGGCAGATATCTCAAATTGTAATCCGTACTCTCCAAAAAGCTGAATTATCGCCCGGTGATGGAAACACGTGGACATCCGTCTGTGTTCTCCACCAGCTCAGGGTCACGAGGGGCCGAAGCCCCCCACAGCTGTCAGAGGCTGAAAGGCAACAATGTGTCACCAGCTTCTTTATAACAGAGCACACACCAAACTGCTCACCTCCACCTTTTTACCTTCTCACAGCACACAGAGGCTTTTACTTCACGGAGATTAATGAGAGCGTCGAGCATCATGAAGGTGGCTCTCTTTTTACCTGGCTGCATTACCTGGATAACTTGTGCTGGTAAAGTTACAACTAACCAGCGTTTTGTTAACACCGTCTACTCAGCCTGTTGTAGCAACAAAGAAGGCCGTGCAGTGCGGACACAGCAGCTGTGTGCACGGTGGTGTCAGCATGCATGTTTGTGCTCAGTTCTAATTTAACATTCATTTTCAGCTGGGATGAATATCTGTATTTTACTGCCATAAAAACCTGTTTTTCTGTGAACTCGTCCTAAACCTCATCCAAACATGCCGCACGTGGACACTTTCTTTTTTCTGTATTATATCTGTTATAAATGTTAGCTTTCATGATGTCATCATGCTTCCTAGCTACCAGCTAGCAACAGCTAAATGACCCATTGTAAGCTTTTGTGACCCAGAATTCACAAAATCAGCCAAACCATGAACGCTGAGCTTGCCAGTATTACTAATGTTTGTTATCTGATCTCTGCTCTCTGCAGATATCTCTCAAAACTCTGCCTGAACACTTTATTGAAATCATTATGATCATTAAACTGCAGACGCACATTGTCGTCCAGCAAAGCTCGGCTATGAGGGGGAACCCTGCTCCGTGAAGCCACGCATGCATACGGGTGCGACGGGCCAAGTCTGCCTGTGAAATGTGCCCACTGAGTGATGCTGGTGACTTCTGGGTCTGCAGCCTGGGCCACAATGCTCTGATTGCTGATTATAGTGAAGTATTTAAGTAAGTTTTTCTGTATTTAAAACCAAACCACAATAATTCAAATAACAGTGTGACGTTAAAGATCGATGAATCAATTCATGCTCATCTAGAAGTCTTCAAATGTAAAAAAAGGGACTTTAGCCTGGTTTTGGGATGCTACGTCACCCTTTATAAAAGCATCGCATAACATCTCATTTATGTTCACAAAAGTTCACTTTTACGCGCTCACAGATGAATCATCATTTTTAGCATGTAACCCTAAACAGCCACATTTTTTAGTGTAGCATTTTGCCAACAGCGCTGTAGCATGTAATCACACAGGCAGTTCATTACATCAGTACAGTTACTTCACACCGACGTGACTTCTGCGGCTCGTTCACGGAGCGGACCCGAATGTGCAGAGTAGCTTTCATGTTTCGTGTCCGAGTAAAGAAAGCAGAAAGCCGAGTTAACAAAGATAGCTGCTAATGGCCGAGACTCGTTATCTCTGCGTGGACGCTGCTGCTGTGGTCAGCTCACGATAGCAAATACTAAGAAAAAATGCTAAAACATCTTTTTTAGCGGTTTTCTGCTGTCTGGTGATTTGAATCTGACTCTTTGAGGAAAAACGAACATGGACATCATCTGAAGAACTACAGAGACTTTGTGTTGTGCACGGCTCCGGGGCCCATGCATATTTCAGTGTTATTTGGATATAATTCATGTTCCTGTGTGGATTAGTTAAAGCAGCAACACTCGAGCTTCACTTTCTTCTCTTTTTTTAAAATTCTCTTGATTTATTTATTTATTTTGGCCTTTGTTGTCTAAAGATACAGACGACATCACAGAAACTGATTGTGGGGACCCAAATGAGCTGGAGGCAGCAGCGGTGCTGCAGAGCTTCAATCAGTGCCAGGGAGGAGAACAAAAGACTGGAACATGGAAGAAAGACACTGAAATGTTATTGTGACCAGTGGATTCACCACACACGCTTCACACAGCACGAGCTAACACGAGCGAGTTCATCTACGTTTGAGATCAGCGTGACTTACAAGTATTGTTGCAGCTGCCAACAATAATACTTGCATTATGCTCTTCCATGTAGAAAAATCACACTGTAGGATTTTCACGCACAATAATGCACTGCTGTGTTCATTTTACAGCAACAATGCAGCTACAGAAAGAGCGCTATATGTTCCTTATTTACCTGCATTAGCAGAAGTCTGTGGTCAGGCACAGAAAATCCAAGCAGGGATTCATGTGAAAGGAACATCAAAAAACATTTATTACGGCACTTTTCTCATCTCAAAGCACCACTCAAAGCACTCTACACTACAAGCTACATTCAACTCCTCACACACATATTCATACCAGCCACTTAAGCTTGCTATCGACCTTGCACACATGCCCAGTTTAGAAAATGCACACCAGGAACCTGCTCAGGAGGAAGGTGAATGCTTTACTAAAATGAAGGGAAGACCTTTTAGGTGATTGTTCTGTGAAAGTTTGATTCAGCTCTGACCAGTACTGAGGACGAGGAGTGATTCCTGTGAACTAAAGGACGAAGGGACAGTGGGCGCCCTTCATCGGGCCTTTGATGAGTTATTGGTTCCTGACACAAAACAGTGAATAATTGACTCTTTCAGTGCTTTGGAGGCAAACCAAAAGTAACGGGCTGAGCAATATTGCTTCACAGGGTCAGATACAGTAAGCAATGATCCCACACCAGCTAACCGACAACAGGATCACTGACAAAGAAATGAATGGAGGTGGTGCAGTGGCCCAAAGTCCAGACATCAACCTGGCTGAGATGGATCTGCAGAGAGCTGTGCATGAATGAAGCCATGCTGTGAAGAAGAGTGGGCCACAATCGCTCCAGAATGACGATGGAGACGATGAAGTCGTTCTTGGTGCTAAAGCTAGTTAAAGGGTGTACTTAGATTTCACAAGACTCAGGCCGATAAAAGCTCTCTTTTTCACAGGACACGACGCCGTGCTGGGGCTCAGCTAACCAATAAAGCAGAGGCCATCCTTTTAAAAAGCTGAAAGCGGGCAGGTCAAGGTCAGGATTAGCAGAAGTCCATCTTTCTTTGTTGGACTAACGGAGGACGGTGTCATCTTACTGCGAAACACCTGTAGTGAGTGTGGTTAGCTTGTTAGCTGTGACAGACTGTGGCATTAATATTACCGTGTGTATTCAACAGGTTCCATTTATGCATTTATTTGCTTATTTGTTCAGTCTCAATGGATTGTACTGTAAATATTAGTTAACCTGGTAAATGGTTCTTTTGAAGTAAACCAGTGCACTTTATTAGCGCATTGATAAAACTGCCCTTTAGGCCCACATTTCTGGGCTTTAAACTGTGCAGTCACGCGCCTATTACATCTTTTACTAAATAACAATGCTGCTGTTCTGCTGTTGTATCTGTGCTGTATGATTTTTTAATTAAGAAACAGTGTGAGAAAGGATCGTTTGTTGGAATCGTCCGACTCACGAGGGAGCAGGCTCGTGTTTTTTATTGTTATTTTGCTGTGTGAGTCTGTGGCCGGCTCGACTGGAGCTGCTGTGTGATTATTCTGGGTGTCTGAGGGAGGAAAAAGGCGTTAACGGCAGAACAGAAATCACCTGGGATCCAGAATCTTCTTTCTAGTTAATTTGCTTTGTGATTTGGTTGAAGAAGTCCGGGGTGGTCTTCGTCAGCAGCTGTGTGGGAGTTAACAGGCGGTTTCAGGAAGCTCAGAGGATTAGCTGCCTTTTGTTTTATTGCTATTTTGCATCATAAATTTGCATTGTTTATCAAGGTTTTAACATAAATGCCGTAAAGTACACAACTGAAACAAAGCTTCTCATAATAGCTGGATTATAGAGACCGCAGCCGAGAAACTGAAGAGTTGGTGAGTTTATTCCACTTATTAATCATTCAGGTAGTTTATCAGGGACACGTATACGTACCAAATACTTTAATATATATCACAGTTTGGCCTTGTACATCAACCTTTGTCCTCCACAGTTTCACACCTCCTGATACGATACATTTGTACTACACAGTTTCCACGGTTCACCTGTCTGCAGGTGAGCCGGGTCTAAATGAAGGCTTGGGGAGGCTTTTTTGGTTTTACTGTAGTTTTCCACTTCTAATCACTGCCTTGTGATGTTTCACAGTGAAGCTGTCACAGATAGCTACAGAAGCAGATACCCAGCTCTGACAGTGACGCGTTACTTACAGTAGAACATTTTAGAATATCTGCCATAGATGAAGCTAAAACTTACATTGTGATAAATGATGAACACAAAAACAGCAATTATAAAGTCATAAATGACCCAATCAGTCATTTTAGCCACTGAACATATATTAATATTTATAGTGGCAGCCTGGGAGGAGGCGGAGCCTCTTGAGTTGTGTTGCAACAATTTCTTGAATAACTCAAATATGTGGTTTATAAAAAAATCCTCATGCAAATGTTTTGTGTCTCCATGTAAGCATGGGCTACAGTAAAACTGCAGTAAATATATTGTAAAGATACAGTAAAACTGCAGTGAAGTTCAAATAAAATATACAGGTGAACTTAGTGTGACAATACGTGTAAATCAGGCAGCCAGCAGGTCTACAGGCTCTGCTAGACCATTAGAAACATTTGTTTGCAGATATAGATTAATATAAATAAAATATATTTATTAAATTGTATTAATATCTAAAAATATAAAAATAAAGACTTTTTTCATAGGCCAGTAAAACTCTGAGCCGCATACCTGTTGGGCTGGACATTAATGAACATGATTAATTTGGACACCAGAATGTTTTCTACAGGACAAACATCAGCTCTGAGAAGGGTCATACAGCACCACATGCTCCTCTAATGGCTCACAACCGCACAGACACACAAGAACACACAAGAACACACAAGAACACACAAGAACACACAAGAACACACAAGAACACACAAGAACACTGTCAGAAGTGATGGACGAAAGGAGGACGGCGTGAAGGCCTTAGGCTGTATTTGACATACATGTGATTATTTATTTTTGCGTTTAAGAAAATCTTTTCTTTAAAAATATTTGAATATAAACACAATAGAAGGGTTTTGGTTTTTTTGCTCTGCTTTCTAACCTGGAAACCAGAATGCAGCTCATTTTAAACGACTTAAATATTTCTTATCTCATTACTCAGTTAATCGATGGAATAATCAACAGAATACTAAAATAATTTAGTACCCAGTTTACCCTAGTGACGGTAACCTGCAGCCATCGCTCAGCAACAGCTGAAGAACACACACGTTTCCCTGGTGACTGCTGGGGGCTCAGTAGGCCCGTGTGACTGGGGTCCAATTACAGACAGTACCTTTAACAAGGCCACGAATACTCTTTGTAGACATCAGGCTTGACTTTCATAGTATAAAAATCTTCTTCCTTTTTTATGAATTATGATTATTAGCACAAATCATGGACAAAGTCTCCCTCATACATTAAGTATTGTATTGATTATGGATGTCTAAACCTGTAGTTTGTGGGCATATTTCCAACGTGAGTCTTTGAAGACTGAATGTCTGGTCTGTCTGAAGCTGCTGTAGAAGAAAAAGTAGAAGCATTTAAAGAAAGGTGCAGGGTACCCTGGAGTCTTTTGTTTTTCTCTCTAAAGAAGTGAGAAAAATCTTCTCTTGTCAGATTTTCGAGCGACCTGTGAGGAGCTGATTGATCTTTATAATAACACAACAGCAGCCGAGCTCTTTATCTGGGAAACCAAACACCAGCGAAGAGCTCTTTGTCGGACCTGACAAAGCGCTGCTGTTTTCTCCGGCGCTTCCAGATGCGGCGTGCCGAGGAAGTTCTTCTGAGCCGTTAAATCACTCAAGAATATCGTGCAGTGAGATATCTGTCAAGCCTGTAATCTTTATTGAGTCATAATGGCGAGAAAAATCCTTCACTGCTGATTGCTGCTGCTCTCTCAGCAGAATTATGTCCCAGAGCTGCTGTAATTGGGACTATAATAAGTGGTGAAGATAAGAGTGGAGCTCTTAAAGCCACCATCGACATGGGTTTCATTACATGTAACTATGGTGATGATAGTGGTTAAGATCACTCACAAGCTTTGAAACCTTAAAAACATGTTCTTGGTTTTATGAAACACTGCAGGATTTCACAGAAACAAATGGGCTGTTATTGGAGTGAAGCTGGTTTAGCACTGATGAATGCAGCAGGAAGCGCTGGAGGTGTTCAGGTTAAACCACACCTGAAAATTTCTGCCTACAGAAATACAGATACTTGTATTAAAAATACTCTGGTAAAAGTTGAAGTACTAATTCAAGTCAAGTACAAGTGGAACAGTACAGGCTCTGAAAAGTAAAAAGTAAAAAGCAAGGAACTCCTTGGATGATGTGTATTTCTGTTTTTGTGCAAAGCTAATGGAGGCTCATGCTATATTAATACACTAATAAAATAGTATTAGTACATGGGAATACAAACGTTTTTGTAAACAGAAAATGAGCACAGTGGGGGGTTACAGTGGATTCAGCATGTGGGGGGACCCTGAGACCGGTTGTAGTGGCTCAGCGTGGGGAAAAGAAGCACAATCATTTCTATTGTGAGCCTCAGTAGATTTTCTTTGTGTGCAGCTGTGATCAGCTGACCTGCTGCTGCTGGATTGATGTCAGCAGATGTTTCACGAGCTAGCCTGCCTGATCTCCAGCCCGACACTGACAGCATGCTGTTTGTTATACTGACAGCTTACAGTCAGTATGTAGTGAAGGAGTCTCAGCATCATCAGCTTTTACTCTGACCATGAACAGCACAGCTGCTCTGAGGAAACTCACCACAGTACTGAGCTGCTTATCCTGCACTAAACTGCAGGATTTTCAATAACACAAAGTTAGTGTACCTCAGATTGTTTCACAGTATGAAAAAAAAGCTTTCAATTTGCAGTTTATCAAATATCACTGAGCCGTCCGTCCCTTTAAATCTAACCTCTCTGTTTCCTCTTCTGGGAAATACAGCAGCTGGACTTTCAGCTCGCAGACACACTGTGTGACAAACTGCACACAAACAGTTTGTGTGTTTGCTGATATTTGATGAGCTGATAGAAACGTTGCATTTGAACTGACCTGCCACTTAAAAAAATGTCATTCCTGTTATGCTCACTCCTCTCCTGTAGAACCAGCTCAAGTATCCCGGCCTGAACCCACTTTAACCCCTGAGTGCCGAGATGTAAATGATGCGTACATCATATCAGTCAATGAGATGTAAATGATGCGTACATCATATCAGTCAAAAGTCAAGCTCAAATTTAGAAAATCCCTTTATTTGTCCCATAATGGGGAAAATTCGAAATGTATTTATATAAATAATAATAATAAATTTTAATTTATTTATATAGCGCATTTAAATCAACAGAGCTGACTAAAGTACATAAAAAATATATAGCCTGAAGAACTACACTAAACTCCAGAAAACACTTCATTAAAAGACAATAAAATGTATGCGATCAGTCCTGATGCCTCCATTCAGGCTCAGATCATGATGGGAAATACAAACGTCCCTCAAATGTGTTAAACTATGTGTAACGAGCACTATGTGTAAATGTGTAACGAGCCTGTTTTTTGAAAATGTGAGCAGTAGAAAGTCCAGATACCTGGAAATTCTGCTTAAGTAACAAAGTATTTGTACTTTGTTACTCAAGTTTGTTTCTTCTGGGTCTCTGATTAAGCAGAATGATCCAGCGTTATATATTTATTCATATTTATATTTTGAGCAGCTTTGCATCGTTCATAGTTCAGCTTATACTGGTGCTTCGTCTCTGTCCCCTTTAAGGACAGCTGTCTTCTGATTGGTTGCCCCTTTTAAACAGAAAACAGTAGGTGGGTGGGGCTTATATGATACCTGCTAACTGTTTCTTTTTAATTTCTTACAGATATTTTCTTCATTACTGCACAATTTGCTGGAGAGTCTTTTTGAATCAGTGAATGCTGCAAAATTGAAACAGTTCAAATATTATTTACACCTTGAAGACAAAAAGCCAACATTATATTTTAGTATTGATTATATGCTTGCTTACAAACACTAGTCTCGCATTGATGCATGCTGATTGGCTGGTTAAAGACAGCACTCACTCTTCTGCTGGCACAGGTTTGTGAATAATCAGAGTTAAAGCCCAACAGGAGCGTCTGTGTGTATAAAGAGCAGCTGGTTGATGTGGTTCAAGGTGACGCCAACAGGAGGATGCTGCTACAAGTTCCTCCTGCTGTTCGCTTCATGCCTGAAACCTACATCTAAATATGCTGTTCATGGTGCTACGGTATCTTTAATACTTAGAGGAAATTCCTACAAACCTGTGAAAGCCTCTTCAGAATCGCCTCTATTTGATATCTCAGCACGTCTATGACAAAGATGGAGGAAATTTTAAAAAAAAGTTTGTTTTTGTTCTGTAGGGTCTCATTAATTCAGAACGATCTAACGAGCTCTACTTTTGAAACCCGACGTTCAGAGAGCGCGAGGTTCTGTCCTCACAGCCACCACTGCAGCCCATATTAAAAAACAGCTGTTCAGTCCAGTCTGACCCTCACAGGGATTATCGTGCTCTGCATTCGCTTACTTCATGTTAGCTGCATGGAAATGAAAGTATTAAATAACAACATTTATATGCATCTAATATACACTCACAGTTGGTCCATCTTTTTGCTCTCAACACATTGCACGATGCATGTCAGTAAAGACTTTGAAAATATCAATTCTCATGATCTGATGTGTGATTTAAATGTTGCCTTCAGATTTTTGGAACAGTTATGATGGTGATGCTGGAATTGTGAAATAAACTGCTTGGTGTCTCTTCTGCTCTCAGTCTGCTGTCCTTATGGATGCAGAACTGCTGCACAATTAGCAGATTTGGATTGAGTGCAACATTAAATTGTCCCCTACCCTGCTGGCCCCAGAAGCCACTGAGTTTGTTCTTATAATCACACCGAGCGTCTCCATTGTTGCCTTTCTGTACTACTGGATCATTTTTCTGAGTCAGGCTGTAGAAAAGTGGAAGCTAAATTTAATGTGCAGCTTCTGTACGTAAGCATGTGTTAGCTGGAAACACTCGTCCCAGCGTCTGCTCTAAGAAAATGCTCAACAAGTGAAAAATGTTTGCATGGCAACGACTCACCAGCCAGGATGGAGAGATGAAGATGAACTGAACCAGACAGGGTGAGAAAAAATGATTTTTTAGAGTCTGGACACAGTTGAGAGATGATTAGCTGACACTCAGTATTAGGGAGCTGGTAACTGCAGACTGAGGGTGGAATAATAAATGGTGTGACATTTGGAGAAAATGTCTCCTCTTCTAAAATGTCCTTCCGATTCTTGCCTCCATTATGCAGCATTATCCAACACTGAAATAATCATCTGTCAGTTGGATTCACTCCAGTAATAATAAAATGACTTTAATAATCCTCTTGCTCATATTTCTGCCCATCTTTCTCTCCCACGCTCTCTGGCATTAATTTCCACAGAAGCATTCAGCTCAATCACAGACATGTTTCATTAAACATATTGAAACTACTGTAAGCTGAGTGATGTTATCTAATCTCTAATGAATCCTCTCCTCATCCCTCCAGGTGGACCCCATGTTCACAGTCCCAGCTTCCCCAGCTCCAGGCCACCCCGGGGCCACTGGATGCTCTCTGCCCTCGGCCCCCTGCTTTTCCCCCCCGGCACTGCCCCCCTCGAACCCTAAGCAGCTGGTGGTGAGGACGAGGTCTATCGGCACCAACACCCAAGATGGAGCTGTCTCAGGGGCGCTGGAGGCTGATTCGGCCTGCTTGGGGCCCTGCCAGCCCGGGACTAGTGTCAACCTGGAGGGTATCGTTTGGCACGAGACAGAGGAAGGTGAGCAATATTCCTGGGGTCTCACACTGATAGTACATCAAGCATTAAAACTTAGATCCAAGATTCTGCAGCCTTATGAGACCATTAATGCTCCTTTTTTTCTAATGTTTTTTTCTTGGACGCTCTTTTGTAAGAGTGGCTGCCTTGAAGGTACAAAAACAGATTCAGCCATAAAAAAGAAACGATTACGCCACCGGTGTGTCGGAGCAGTCCTATTGTTCCAACCTTTTTGGCTTCCTCGCAGTGTTTCGGTCTGACACAACAAACAGTCTGAGGTGGAATAATCTCGTTGGTTGTGAATGAGTTTAAATAAGCAGAAGTATGATGAAAATCTGAAAGTCATTTCCAGGGAATCGGAGCATTTCCAGGAATGCACTGAATGATAGTGAGAATGTGAAAAGGTTAAAGTGTCAAACACACTAAATGAAATAGTTCTGCCATGCTGCAGTAAATTTAAGATGCCTGAAATACCCTGGCAGATTTTCTGATCCTTAGCTAGTCATGTCTTTACTTTGAGAAGTGGAAAGCCTAAATTCAGCGTCAAGGATGCTCTTCTTTTCTTATCATTTCCATTTGTTGTGTTTCTGTTGCTTTTTTAGTCTCTGGTTTCAAGCATTCTGCTGAGGCTGACAGGCACACATGCAGAGTGACCTCTTTACATAAAAAGTGTGCATCCTTCTGTGGTGGTTGTTTTGGCCCATCTCATTAAAACTGAAGTGAGCTATATTCAATCACGCTGTAACTGGAGACTCTTCATTTAGACGCTGTACAAGGACAGGGTATATGTTTCTGACAGCTCTAGGGCTTCAGTCTGTCTGAAATATTTCTACTTTTGTTTATTTTTTGGCTCCATGGGATGTTTTGTGTTTCCATAATGAGTTCTTGCCAGCATACCATAATATAACTTGGAAGAGTGTTAATTACTTTGTGGAGTTGGTCCAGTTGTTCTCGAGCGACCTAAATGTAAAACTTTGTGAGGTAACTGATGATCTTATTGGGTGGGTGTATGGAAGCTGACAGCACATTGTCTCTGCCATAGACAGTATAAAACATGGTTCTGGTTCTGGAGCTGAGCCCTTTCACCGTCACCATCTTGGTCTTCTGAGATCTGCTGTGACCGTGCACCGAGCGCTGGTTTCATGTGACTGAAGGATCTGTGCCCCAGCTTTGCACGTTTAACCAAACGAGGAGATTCTCTTGTTAATTACGTCAGTATCTATTGAGCGTGTCTTGGATAATCCTGCTTTCTGTAAATTGAGATGACCAAAATTTACTACATGGGATTAATGTTTCAATCAGTATGACCCGAAATGAGCAACTAATACTGTAATTGAGCAGGAAAATGTTTACTGAGGTCTAGTCTAAGGACATTTTTTCACAGACTTTGATAGGACCAACCACAGGCATCTCTCCCAGTGTCTATTTAAGATAATGCAGGTTTAAGGCTCTTCACTTTTCATACTCAGAATCTACAAGCAACCTTCATATGGTCTGTCCATCTCAATTAGTCTTTGGTGAGTGGAGTGTATATATGTATATATATATATATATATATATATATATACATACATCCATGTGGATGAGCGTGTCAGGAAAACAGTGCTCAAAACTCCCCAAATGCTTTCTTTATAGCCTGTAGTGGGACGCTGCAC
Organism: Bujurquina vittata; assembly: GCA_015106715.1. Lineage (NCBI taxonomy): Eukaryota > Metazoa > Chordata > Actinopteri > Cichliformes > Cichlidae > Bujurquina > Bujurquina vittata. Next base: position 5,310 of record VUQK01010458.1, on the reverse strand, counting down.
TTATCGGACTAAAGAGGACCATCCAGCTTGTTATCAGAGCTCAGGTCAAGTGCCTGCATCTCTGGTGGTATGTAGGTGCATCAGTGCCTGTGGAATTAGCTGGAAAGGCACTAGCTGAAAGGTATATACAGGTTTTAGAGCAACATATACTCCCAACCAGTCAATGTCTTTTTCAGGGAAGGCCTTGCAGATTTCAGCAAGACAATGTTAAACTGCATATTTCATATGTTCTATTGTGAAGAAAATATTTATGTGTATGGGATCAGCAAATTATTGCATTCAGTTTTTATTTACATTCCAAACAGTGTCCCAACTTTTTCTGGATGGGGCCGAAACTCACCAATTATTGGTATCAGTCTCAAAAATCCTAAATCAGTTCTTTTAGCCATAACCTTTCTCTAGTCTTGGATAAGTGTTTTTAAGCCTCAGTAGAGATCGAATTTATAATAACTTCTTTATAACATTACCTGCCAACTTTTCTTGTTTTTAGAGAAAATATGCACATAAAAAGTTGAATATTTCAACAGTTTGTGCCCTATAAATACAAACTTTGCCAAATTAAATTGGGCATTGCTACAATCTGTGTGGGTTTTCAAAACATATGTTACAAGAATAAGCAGATGATAGTACCAGTTTTTATTATTCCAGACCTTTTGGTCCCACAAACAAAAATATCCACAATTCTTTTTAAACAAGGTTGGATGTCCTCATGAGAGCAGTTTTGGCATTGCACTGCACATAATCATGAGTCCAAATCATGCAGAACTAGAAACACATCCAACACTACAAAATGATACCATGGGAGTACTGGGCTGCAGATCAGACAGCCCGATGATTCACCCGCCGATTTCTACGCCGTCGCACTTTGATAGGCCGTTAACGAGGACAGCACTCAGCACTGCAGCCTCTCAGCGGAGGTGTAATACCTTACTGCAGGCTTTTAATGAATAAATCCAATCTCTCACTGCCCATCTCGCTCTGCCAGCCACTGCTCCTCTGAAGCTGAGTGTCGAGTTTGGCGTAGAAGCACCCCAGTATTAATTAACTGGAGCTTCTCACTCTGTCCAGGCAAAAATAAAGGAGAAAATACAAACACAGTGCAGGGCACTATAATCCTGGCCAAGAGTGCTTCTAAACAGGCTAGAGAGATGGAGACGGGACAGAAAGCGAATAATGTATCTTCAGACTGAGTTTGTATAAAAGGGCCCAGAGAGGCAGAGAAAACACTGTGGATAAAACATCTGAATAAAGTAGGTTCACATGTACCCTTGTGGACCTTGACAGCCTCGAATGGAACAAATTTCAGGTTAAAACAATTAAAAAATTAAGCTTGAAAATGTAAGAAAAATGGAAAAAAAGGAGGAAGTGGAGCAGAAGCCTCCCCCAAGGCTGAAATGGGTTCAGCATAGACTGTATATAAAAACTGGATGTGAAAGGTGACGCCAGTGAGGAAATGCACTTTTTCTAGTTGCCAACAGGGGGCAGCCCCTCTAAAATAAAGTCTTATTGTATAAAAGTCTATGGGAAAACAGCCCTGCAACTCCTTTGAACTCTGACCTCAGTATACACGTTCCTGATGAGTTTGTGGGCTCTGCTGTTAGTTTCAAGTCTTATTGAATACAGCATGATGTTTATTTTGTAAATTATTGTCCTTATTAGAGTGAAAAAGGAGGATAAAACAGGGTATGCTTTAGGGCGATCACTAACTAATACCATACCATACCATACCATACCATCTTTATTTAAATAGCACTAATGGCTAACAGCATGATAGCTATGGGGGTCCTGCTGCCCTCAGCGGTGCTTTAGAGTCATCCATATTTTTAAAAGTATTTACACAGTATTTTAAATATTACCTTACTGAAGGAGAAAGCAGTTATCACCACTGTGAGCTGGAAACCGGCGTAGCACTGGTTCATCCACAAAGCCCAGATCTCAGTGTGAGCCCTGGTTCAGCTGATCTGCAGCTCATGAAGGGCGCGCTGCAGTTTCAGCCAACAGTCGTTGTGTGTCTGCACGCCAGTTTGCACCCCAGTTCCTCCTTTTCATGTTTTTTCTGACGCAGTGTTTGCAGTCACTGATGTCTTCCATACCGTCAAATACAATGATAAAAGCAGTCATCTTTTGACTATAAAACTACTAACTTGGTATTAAATACTGTCACGTGACACACTTTTAGCTCTGGTGCAGACTTATATTAAACCTTTTATTTTGCTCTGGCCAGCTGATACGTAATATTTCAAAGGTTTTTTTTTGTGAGGGTTTTTACATTTAAAATCATTTATGTAAACCTTTCCAAATGTGAAAATCTGGTGCACAGTAATTATTTATTCTTCTTGTTTGGACGAAGAAAATCTGGCTACATTTGAACAAAAACAGACTACAGATTGTTTTGATGAAGGAAACAATCTGAGAAATCTACAGAAATATGAAAAATATGAAGACTAAAAAGACAATAATTGGAGTACAGTGCCAACCTCACCACTCTGTCATATCCACAGACTGCTGCTGCTTTTGAATTTCCTCACTCACTCATTCCTGTTCTTAAAAAACAAAAAAATGTGCCCATCAGTTTACTCCCATATATCCCCGAGGCTGAAGAGCTGCACTTTGACCATTCTCATATCTAATCATTTATTTAAAATGTCTCATTGGGATTAAAAATCTCTTTTTCAGGCGAGACCTGAGATTGTAACAAACACTGGGACTGGCTTTGCTCTGACCTGGTTTGCTCACTCCAGAACAACATGACTGTGAACTTTCAGTGTCTCCAGTATCCAAACAGGCTTTTCTGCTCGCGATGTTCAGGATGTCTCCCACTCTCAGAGTTTGTCCTCCAAATTTTCATTCTTCATCTCCAGTGCAGAGAAGCAGCATCATCCTTGGTGAAAGATAATTGCTCATCTCTGATACGGCTGCCATAATTTCATTACTCAGAGAAATTCCTTAATCAGAGACAAGCTCACACTTCTTTTGTGTCGTCCAGAGGTAGCTGGCATCAACTGTCACCATCACAGTAACTTTACCGTTACAGAACCAGCTGTCTCGGTGGTAATGGATCAGCAGAGCAGCTGCCTGTCATGTCAGGGAGCAGACCCAAACAGCCAACAGCAGTTTTATGGGTTTTACTGTAAAACAGAGGAGTTTTCTAAACAGGAAGTGGGCTGCAGTTTGTGCCAGAGAAGAAGTTAGAAGATCTTACAGGATTTGTAATTTGAGATTTTGAGGGGCAGCTGGCAGGTAGGCAGGATTACAGGCAGGCACTGGGCAGGCAGGTGAGAAACAGGTACGCCTTTCCTTTGTAGGAGCAGCAACTGACCAATAGTTCAGGTAAGATTACCTGGAAGTTTCTGTTAAACTCAGAACCCAACAACATGAGGTTATCACACCGGCTTTGGGGAGGCAACTGGAGAACAAAGAAGAAAGCAGGTCACTGAGTGAAGAACCAGTTTGAGACTTGGGAGGAGTATTTACCGCCAAAACAGTGGCAATAATCTGGGAGAAAGTAGCAGCCAGTCCCTAAATACCACGAGCCAATGAGTTAATGCAGAACAGGTAGAGGGAAGAAAGTCTGGGAACGTGAAACCACCTGCAGACGGGCAGCAGGGAATGCCGGCCACCTGAGAGGGAGAGAGAGGAACCCCCAGGCCATAACTATCCACATCTACTGTGGTCTCATTAGAATATGGTAGCACCTTTTGTATTTAAAGACTTGAAATCATAATCACCAGCTTATTATTGTTGAGTGTATCAGGGAGTCGAAGGCCTTGTTCAGCTCAGTATTATAAAAAAGAGTAATTGTCCTCGTTGTGGAAGAAGGCAACATCAAATTACTGAGTTCAACACCACAAGCTTCTGACTTTCCACCAATTTGGCACTGATTCTTTTTTTTTTTTGATATCCTGCTGAGGAGAAAACAAAGAAACAAACAGGAGTGACAACACCCCCCCCCCCCCATTCAGTGGAGGCACTAAATGGAAACATCAACGCTTTGTGTTTCCAGGTTTGTGCAAGGAAACAGAAAGGAGATGAAGCGTCACGTTATTATATCATGATGGAGGGAGTCACACACTTTAATGAGCAAATAAATAGTGTTGAGACGTAAACTGCAGCATGCTTCCGAATGAAAAATAATACACAGACAAGGAAAAGGATGGAGGATTGGCTGCAGAAAGAAAAAGAGCAAGAAAATAGATTCGGTGCTCAGGCTGTCCCAACAGGCTGACAGATGGATGGATGGAAGATGGAGAGAGAAGTGGGGAAATAGAAAGAGCTGTAGAGGAGGTTTAGTGTGTATTTTTAAGCTACCGCAGGGATGAGAGGAGATGGAGAGGAATGTAAAGATGGAGGCAGGAACAGACAGACAGAGGCATGAAGAAGCATTTCATCAGTGATGCAGACTGAAAGCGACGGACGATGTCAGAGTCAAAGAGAGAGAGAGAGAGACAGAAAGACAAAGAGAGAGTGTTTTTCTTCCTGCCGCTCGGGGACTATTGTTCGGGAGGTGGAGTGATAACTGGAGCCCCCTCCTCGTGACAGCGGAGGGATACGGGAGGGGGAGATGCAGGTTGCATGTTAATTAAGCTGAATACTAATTGGAGAGACAGAAAGGAGGAGAAGAGACCACCATTTCAGCTTCAGCCCTCCTCCCTGTCTTCCTCCCTGTAGGGGACCAGACGCTGATGAGCGCTAATCAAACCGTGATTGGCTCGACTCTTAACTAAGCTGCACAAACTCCGTGACTTCAAGTCTCGCTGTCTGTCTGGATCCTAGACATTAAGTCAATTACACGTACTGTAAATAGTTACTCTCAGCAAGTGATTTGCATTTCAATGAACACATAAAATAATCATATGTAATAACAACTAAGTAGCTCCTTCATCGTATTTGGCCAGAAAGTCTAACTATTATTTTCGTTCTGATTTTCTACTATACATACTGTTCCAATGAGCGACGCTCATAATAAGCATGGCCAAAGTTTCAAATAATGAGGTCAGTGTATGTACAAGTAATTCCTGAGTCAAAGGAGACTTCACCCTGCTCCAAAAGCATGCAGCCATCCATGCATGCATCCATGCATGCATCCATCCATCCATGCATGCATCCATCCATCCACCCATCCATCCATCCATCCATCCATCCACGCATGCATCCATCCATCCATCCATCCATCCATGCATGCATCCATCCATCCATCCATCCATGCATGCATCCATCCATGTATACATGCATGAGGCTTTACATGGTGTTCATATGTCCCAGCAGCACATTCCAGTTCCTCCTGGTTGATCCTGAGTTCTTATCAGGATC
>VUQK01010457.1:0-11739 GCA_015106715.1 Bujurquina vittata | reverse complement strand
ATACAACGAAGCTTTTCTGTTGACCCCTCCCAACACCATCGACTTCCTTGTTTTTTTTTTTTTTTCCTTCCTTCATATTGTCTCCTCAACATCCGTGGACTCCCTCGTACTGCACTGGGCTTAGAAATCTCTGAGTCCGACCACCTTCCTGTTATATCAGGGCAACAGAAACAGAGAAATTGCGATGGGCTTTTTGATGTTCTGCGCCACTGGCTGGTGCATGCGGGGCTGATGGGTGAGGAGAACATGGTCTGAAAGTGGGTGCTTATACGTCTGCATGCCATCAATCAAGATCAAGCGACTGCAAGTAAATTTACCATGCAGTGACATCAGAATCCAGTTGACAGGATTTTGGGCTCTGCTGGTCTGCCCTCTTTGCCTGGTCGGATTCAAAAACAAAAAAAAAGATACTAATTAGCATCTACAAGAGAAAAAAACTGCGATCATCAGTCACCACTTTAAGCTGCATATTCAGGGTACGCTCACCATCTCCTGAGCCGCGATCCAGAGACGGCGTCCTGGAGACGGCTGCAGAGGTACACTGTTGGTCCACCAAATCCTGACTGACGGAGGACTCTTTGAGGGTTTCTAGAAGCTTGTAATGCTGCTTCTCTATCTCCTGCAAAGGAGTTAATCGCTTTAGGAAATACACTTTCATTTATTTCTTGCAGAGAATTAGATCACATGACAGGAAGTGACTCCTCTAATCTATGAAATGCTCCGTCACTTTACAAATGAAATATTGTGTGTGCTGTGTTAGTTTTGTAATGGGAAATTTGAGTGAATAAACTACGAGCTTATTTTTTATCTCCAAAAAGGAGTCATGACATTGTTGTATTACAGTAAGAAAGCTCCCAATTTACAGCTTCTTACAAAAAAAAGGGAGCACTTAAGTCATACATTTTATCATTTGTTGTTTACATTTTATGGGATAATCCCATATCTCCACAGTTGGGGACCAAACTCTCCTTCAAGATGACAATGCTTGCCACCCCAGAGCGGGTTTATCAGCTACTACCTCCAGAATTTGGGAGTTGAGAGGACAGAACGGCCCATCTACAGTCCTGACCTCAACCCCACTGAACAAGTGTGTGACCAGCATGAGCAGGAGGCGGAGGTGTCGGGCTGTTGTGGCCACATGCTGCTGTTTGTTAAATGAATAAACTGTTAAGTTGCCCGTATGTGTTTTTTTCTTCATACTTCATCAAATCCAATGAACAACACCAAACAAGAGTCAACAGCAGAATAAGCTGAGAAGATTTGGAAACTTTTTCATGGCCACAACCCACATACTCAACTCTGCTCAAGCCACAAATGCACTTTCCTTACAAATGTGGCTCAGGCTTTCCAACAGTATAAGATTTACTGCCAAGTTTATATTTCCAAAAATATGAAACTATTGCTGTTACTGAGGTCTAATTATCGTACTCCAAATATCTGATTCGGGTGGGTGGAGGTTGCAGTTGACAGACAGAATCACAGAATCATGCCGGCTGATCTATTGATTCCATCTTAATATAAACTCACCTTCAGGTGGCGCAACTTGCTCATCAACCCCTCGATTGTGTGAAAAATCTCATCCACATTTTTGATTACGTGACTGCTGCACTGTTGCACAGCCCGCGACTGGCCCATTTCTTTTTCCTGTTCCAGTTGCATAGTCTCTGATTGGTTGGACTCTGGGCCGCAGGCTGGCGTTTCCTCTTCTGTGTGCATCTGTGGTGACGTCATTTCCCCTACAAGCTGAGGGAAGTGGCTGGCGGTGGGAGTAGGGGGGTCGTTGAGATCTTCAGTCATGCTCTCACCCTGTTCTGTGGGCATTACCAGGTAGAAAGTATTCCCTGGTGCACAGAGGTGTGATAAGAAAGACAAAGTGTATTAGTAAGTGGGGCCAGAGGAAAAACCCAACATCTTTAAGATGATAAGTTACATTCTTTATCTATTATACCTATGGAAAAAAAACAAAATCTACAGCTGTGGACCAATTTGGTCATCATTACCCTGTTTTTTGGCCTCGCTTCTTGACTTGGATGATTGATTGGCGGGGAGGGTGACATCATCAGTGATGTCTTCAGGAACAGAAGAAGAAGAAGGACCCTCAACCACAGCTACGCACAGAGGACAGATTTGTGACAAAGAGGAGTGCATTGAAGGGTGTGAAGGAGTGAAGAGTTGGAATAAAGTAACAAGTGTGTCATTGTGTTCTCACAGCAACAGAAAAAGAGAAGATCAAGTGTGTAAGAAAGAAAACATGCAAAGGATAGCAGCCATTATACCCACCCAGATATCACTTAAAAACAAGCAAAACGAAGTAAGCTCAAGTCACCTCGCTGGAAACAACGGCGCAATTGTTTTAAAGAGTTGAATTATTTGAGAACAGAATGAGCAGCTATTGAAAAAAAATTAAAGGCATTCATTGGCCAGGTTTTCTCTACGGGATCGCTTACCTTTCCTCACAACCTGAACGGTGGGTTTCTCCGGCAGCAGCTCCTCTGGCTCGGCGTTCCATTCATCGGTGCAGCCGCTGAGGACCGTCTCCAGAGACTCCGGCCGCTGCCTCTCAGTGAATGAGCTCCTTTCAGTGGCCGTCTCGTTGGTGGGTGTGTCGTCTGAATCGTGGCTCCAACTGTCCTCGTCGAGATCTTGTAATATGAGCTGCCGCAGTGTTTCAACTGTGAAGGCACCCCCACGCAAAAAAAAATAGAACACATTTTGGATTAGTGTTAATCAGCGGTTAAAGGCTTCGATTTATTTTTCTTCTTTTTAAATCCCACAACCAGAAGAAACAGACTGCACCATTAAATAAACTCTCACCATCTTGCAAAGCAGCCTCTGCCACATTGACCTCTTCTCTGTTACAATGGATGAAAGCTTCTGATTGGTCCGTAGGCGTGTTGTCGGAGAGCATGGGGTCATCGCTGGTGGATTGAGTCTCTGTGGAGTCTGACTGCTCCGTCATGGAGTTATCTGGAACAGTTGCGACAGTCAGAAAGCAAACTTGCAGAAATCTTTAAAAACATTTGCAGACTGTTTACATATTCGAGGCCGATGATCACAGAGTGGTTATTACCTCCATAGACGGTGCTGCTGGTTGAGACGGGGGAAGCACTGCGCAGCCTGGGGGAACTGAAAGGAATTCATAAAAAACAAAAATCACTGCACATGTAGTCTCTGAGTTGAAAAATTGTGGATAAAATAAACATATCAAATGAAGATAGAGACCATTATATAATGCTTAAAATGTCCGAACAATTAAAATGATCTTTTTCATGCAAATATGAACATAAATCATATTTACTCACGACATGGGTATTGAGCTGTGATTGTTCAGCGGTGATGATCCACTGGCTGAAGAGATGGCCTTTTCCAGTAAATCTTTCCAGCTGTTTAACAGGAAGTTAAGACATGCGTCAGATATGCAAGTGCAGAAAAGCATGTGTCCCTCTGGTAAACGCCAATCAATCAAAGTAAACAGCGTACATGTCTTTGTTGGATGGTGTTCTAGCGACCAGCTCATAGATCTGCCTCTCTGTGGTGCTGATAACATAAAGGGCTTTGTTGTCTGGACAGAAAACAGAAGATGTGGACATTAAAATCAAAAAAGGATGACCATACTAAAGGATGGACAGGCATAAGGCTGCAGGTGCACCTGTAGCTACTGAGCGAACGAGCAGTGACTCCAGGTTCACGAGAGGGCTAAAACAGGTCTTGCTGTCTCCGCTGCCTCCTCCACCTCCACCTGACCTGCTGGATGGATATCGCAGCTGCAGCCGCTCGTCCGGGCCCCTCTGCAGAAGGACCAGGCAGTCTGACAGCAGCAGTGCTTGGATCTCTGATACAGGAATGCAGACACATTAGTTTCACACCATTTTAATCAAACTGAAGAGACTGAACATGATCACCACAGCAACGCTCACCTATCTGCTTGTCTTTGTTAACTTTCCAGATGAGAGGTCCTTCGTGGATCATTCTTTTTGTGGTGAGGTCCAGATTCTGTGTGCAAGAAGAGTCAAATCAGTTTACTGCTTCAGGTTAAAATTTAATCATTATCAGCCTTCATTACAATCAGAACACGAATATTATAACTAGCTAAACTTCTCTGTCACCTTGAACTGCGGGGTAGCATCCAGCCTGCGCTGGTACTCGCTGAGGCGTTGCCGGTGCTCCGTTTCCCTGACATCCTCATTGACACTCTGCAGTATCCCTCGGCAACATGACTGCGCACGTTGGAGCAAGGGGAGGTCCGATGAACCCTCTAAAAACAAATAAATAAGATTATCCTTCTGAAAAACATTTTTTTTGATGTTTTATTCTGTATCTGGTTTCCTCACCTTCTGTGTATTTAATGATTTTGTCCAGCAGCAGAGGGTACTTTGTGAGTCTCTGCATCTCTGACACCAGCAGGTCTTTGAGCTGCAGCCTGCGACAGTGAGGACTCGCCTCGCACTCCTGAACAAACCAAAAGAAGCAAACTGATGTTTATCCTGCATTTTATGTTTAATCATTATACTTTCAACAATGTCCTCACGCCTAAAAATAAATATAAGCTATATTACAACTCTAATACTCATAGTACAATAATAACCAATTATCCTCTAAACAAATTTAGCACACCCTAGTCAAATATCAGTGTAATTGCAATAAACTGATTAAAAAGATGACTCACTGGCCACTTAATTAGGTGCTCGATAATGCAAAACTCTAATCAGCCAGTCAAATGGCTTAAATACACTCAGTGTATTTAAGCATGGACGCTTGGTCAAAACAACATGCTGGAGCTCAAGCTGAGCATCAGAATAAGAGTAAAGGTGATTTAAGTGACTTTGCACTAAGGCTGGTTGAGTATTTCAGAAACTGCTGGTCTACTTGTTGACGTCAAAGGAGAATGGACAGATTGCTTTGAGCTGATAGAAAGGCAGAGGAGCCTCTCTGAATGCACATCAAACCTTGAAGCAGATGGGCTACAGCATCAGCCACACTGGTGTCACTCCTTTCAACTAAGAAGGCCAAACTGAGGCTACAATTCACACGCTCGCCAAAAATAGACAACAGGGGATTGGAAAAACATCGCCTGGTCTGAGAAGTCTCAGTTTCTGCTGCAACGTCTGAAAGGCAGGGTCAGAATTTGGTGTAACCAACATGAAACCATGGATCCATTCTGTCTCGGATCAATAGTTCAGGCTGCCACATGTATCAGCCTGAGGGAGAACACCTTTAGCTTTAATCTGCATGCAGCAACTATGAGATTCTTCACAGTCCCTATGAACCAAAATCTCAGAGGAAAGTTTCCAGCACCTTGTTGAATTTGTGCAACAAAGAATTAAGACTGAAGTTCTGAAGGCAAAAAGGCAATTAAGTGAGTGCATGCTGACAAGCAGAGCCTGCCATCTGATAAAAGACTGAAAAACAAACAACACTTCGTATAAAGACCCTAAAGTAGAAACTCAAGGTGACAAAACACATCTACGACTTCGTTACTTACTGGTAACAGATGGTCTAATTGTTACTCTTTTTCTATAGCTGCATGTTTGCTTCACGAAAAAGGGAACTGAAAGCTGATTATTTCACAAAGACTTAAACAGGAATCTGAAACATTAGCAGCCAACTCTGCCTAAACACTGCCGCAGCTGCAACCCTGGAGCACAGATACAGCTGCAGCGGCTGCCCTCCTACTTTCTCAGTCTAGTGCTGAAAAAACAAGACAGAAAGGTGCTTCAGACAAAGATGGCATCCAGTGTGTTTGGTGTGACCTGCTCAGGATTAACATGATTGCATAATCCTGACAGTATAGCACAGATGTGAAGAGGAGTGTGAGGATTCGGGGCTTCACAAGCGCAAAAGGTGTTAAATATGGAATCATGAGAGGCTGCAGAAATCGCTGCCTGATGAAGACAACGCTCAATCTCCAGAAGCCTGGCTGTGTATGGCAACACAGGAATGACCCACGCAGCGCTGCTAAACATAAAAGCTTGCATTCATGTCCCTCTATTCAAAGAGGGGAAAAGTGGCTATGAACTAGAAAAGTATGTAAATTGATTCGAAGCCAAAAGGACACCTCCTGAGTCTTTTAAAGAGAAAGAAAGGGCAACACTCATGCAGTCCTGCAAAAAGCAGCTGAAAAAGTCTCAGGAAAAAGGCATAGCTCTGCAGAAATGTATGCAACACTGATATCCTCCATGCCAAAAGAGGTCACGTCATTAAAAATGAAAACAAACGTAAAAAGAATCGCAACATGAAATCATTTTAGACTCAGTAAAGAACAGAGTATCCTACTGTGGTACTTTTACTTTTGTTATTTATTAAATCTATTGCGTTTTATTTAGAAGGACGCAGTTCCTGTAGGGTGCCACAATTTTGAATCACTGGATATTGCACATTGGTGTACACACTGTTGTTAACTGTAAGTAAATTAGAAAGAAACACAGTTTTCCTACACAAACACACTTCTTTCAAGCAATGTGCTCACTGTATGAAGCTTTAATAAGCACAAGGAGCATCAAAGTGTGTGTTAAATGAGTATTTCATGTGCCTTGTCGGGGGCTGTCTGCACGTGTGTACCTGGATAATCTGAGCGAAGCGAGGGTCTTTACGTTGCTTGCTCTTAATGAGCTCCAGAGCCTGAGACTGCTGACGGCACAGCTGGGACGCTTGTTCCTGAAACTCGTCTCCAGATGCATCTTCAAACTAGAAGCGCGCACACACACACGGTTAACACACTGAATAGACAGCACATAAACATATTTGAACTTGCCATCGAGATGAGAGGAGCAAAACAAACCCTGGCCAGCACAACATCCCCGATGTCCTGAACAACGGGAGATTCTCTTCGCTTGTTCATTGCCTCACACAGACTCGCTGCAAAGAAGTGACACAAAAGCAACAGTGAGGCAGAACTAAAAGAATCTTAAAGTCAGGCAAATCTTTAAATAAATCATGAAACAACACGTTATTTTTAAGGTGCACGACAAAGCGTTTCCTTAGTGAAGTAGGACAGTAATGTAATGCCGTGTGTGTCTCCATGGTTCAGAATAAATAGTACATATTGACTTAGAAAAGCTGCAGGTTGATTTTACACTTACATGCCATGACCTAATATGTTGCAACATAAAGCAACTCAAAGTACTCAAATGCACTACAAAGTGACATTAAACAAAAGGCTGCAACACTCTTAACAAAGGAGCGTCTATGTTCACACACGGGAAACGTTTCAGATTTAAGTAGCACTCTTATTGATTGTCACTAACCAATATGAAGCTATCCAAATATAAGTCTCATTCTGTTTCCTCACTTATATGCAGTTATGATTTGATTAACCTGACCTGTATAAAGCAGTCGCACAGGCTTTAGCACAGCTACAACACATACAAAGACTGACCGTGGAGTTCGTAAACTTGAGGCAAGTTAGGGAAGATGCAGGCAAGCTCGTCAGAGTTCAGGACCGACCTCATCTTCTGATAAAAAACCTGGTCCAGGACCCGTAACGTTCGCAGGTGGGACACCTCGGTGGTGAACAGCTCTAAACAGAATGAGGACAGGTGAGGTAAAGGAAAGGTTTACTTCTTAAGACATTTGGAAGAGATATATAATTTGCTCTCACATGTGTGAATACTGAAATGAACTCCTACCATATATGACAGCCTGCCTTTCCACCTCCTTGGGACTGAGTGTTGCGAGGAGATGAGGGGAAACGGTTTCCTGCCAGGTCTTACTGTCACACACATCATCCTCCAGCACGGCAGCATCTGGCAGCAGAGCGAACGGTAACTCCACGCTCCTACACGCACACCCAGAAACACATGTGGACCAACATGCACATGCAGAAAGAGTGATGGGCAGCAGGGGAAGACAGATGCATGAACACAGACGAAGAGAAACAAAAAAAGAAGCAAATGTGAATTTGATTAACGCCATACTTTCATTTCAAAACACACTTTTTAAAAATAATTTTTTTTTAAGACTGTGAGACTCTGAAAACCAAAATTTCCTACTTGTGAACCCAACTTCCATCTTCAAAAATTCCACATGAATGTCATGTTTATTTCTGTTCCCTGTCCAGCTATGGTGGCAGCAATTTAACTCACCTGCGTCTAGACCGAGGGGTGTATGGGGGTGTAGGGTTCTCTAGAGACCTGAGTTTGAGAGAGTGGAGACAGAGATGGCATGAGGTGAAAACCTTCACTTCTCAGGGTGAAATCAGGGCTAAAAAGACTATTTTAAGTGGAGGGATTTGAGTCCTTGCAGCACATTTAATTAATATGAAATCAGCGCCTGCCATAAAGCTGCTAAAGTGCTGAATTTGAGAAGACACCAAAATGTTAACGGAAAACTGTGTGAATGCCCCAACGTGTCTGGCTAGGTGAATCTTTACCGTGCAGAGCTGCTGGAAGCAGATGACGAGGCGCTGTGCTGCAACGGCCTCAGGCCTGACTCCACCCTCTCATCCCCGCAGTCCTCCATGTCCACATCGCTACGAGAGCGGGGGACAGACTCTGTTGCAGAGGTAGCGCCCCGCCGTCGCCCTTCTCCCTGAGCCTTCAACGACTCGCTACGAGCCAGGCGGACGGGTAGAGGGCTGGCAGAGAGAGAGCAAACAATACAGACTGAAAATGTTAAATCAGCTAATCTTAAAAATATCAGTGAGGTTTGGTTTCACCCAGATGCTACGAGCTGACTCTGAATTCATACTGCAGGAGCAACTACCTGTCCATTTCATCTCCGAGGCTGCTGGAGGAGAGCCTCTGCGGGTCAGAGGCGTCACCGCCCTCCTCTCCGGTCTCTGTGTTATTCTCAAACTGCTGAATGATGTTCCTGACGTTGCCAGGCCGGACTGCCAACACAGACGTTACTTTGTTACTTTAATGATACGATAAAACAGTACACGCACCCACACACACAGTAAGCAGAAGGGGCTGAGGTTCCTAAAACATGGGAAATACAAACAAGTATGTTTTTTAAAAAAAATTAAAATTTGCACAAAAGAGTAAAAACAAAAGTGAAATGACAAAGTATGTACCTTCAGTGGGTGACAACGGGACATGGAATGCTACAAAATCAAAGTGACCCAAAAAACAAACAACAAAATCAGAATAATGACAATGAAAATCAAATCCCATAAATCAACATATGAAACCAAGAAAAAAGCAACAAAAGTGCAACAAAGGACTAAATTAAATCAATAAAAGCACAATGAGTGAAAGCATCACGTGTGCTAGCGTGCTTCTGATTGTAGTTGTCAGTGTACCATCACCTGAGGCCGAGCTTTGACAGACTCACATTTTCATTATGAATACTGATAAGGCCATTTTTTTTTTAAAAACAAATGTCAAAATACAGCATGAAGCATTAACATTTTGATCATGAATTGGATTATAATAATGATTTATAAAGCTTCTTCTATGGATTAAAAGTGTTGAGTGTGCAGTTGGATTTACTGGACTGGGACGTGGAGCGGGGTTTGCCGATGTACTTCAGGATGGGATTTCGCTTTTTATCCTCGCCATCTTTTTCTTTCTTGGTCCCGCTCAGCTGTGGACAGAGGTTGGAGTGCAGTCTTTACTGCGATCAAGTATAAACATCTAAGCAGATTAAAGAATAAATGCTTAAAAATTAACTTCAGATCCTACTGAAAGAATAAAAATATAATAAAAAGTCATGTAAACAATCACTGTACACACACTAGCCAGTTAGTTAGGTCCACCTGCTCAGCTGCTCAATAACAAATATCTAATGAGACAGTCGAATGGCAGCAAGTTTTTTCATTTTTGAAAAGTAACACGTTCAGCTGGAAACGTGGTAAAAACGATCTCTGTTCACACAAACTATTTAATTCCCTTTGCCAGGCCAGAAGTTGGCGGTGTGGCTTTTTTGGCACACTTTGAGCCCCTCAGTAGCAGCTGAGCTTCATTTAAACACCACAGCCTACTTGAGTTTTGCTGTATTATGACCAGCAGGATACAACACCATGTCACAAAGCTCAGATCATCTCAAACTGGTTTCTTGAACATGTCATTCAGTTCAAATGGCCTCCACAGTCACCAGATCACAATCCAGCAGAGCACCTTTGGGATGTGGTTCAAGGGGAGATTCTTATTATGAATCTGCATCAACTGTGCGACCAAAATCTCTGAGGAATGTTGCCAGCCCCTTGTTGAATCTGTACCATAAACAATTAAAGCAGTTCTGAAGGCAAAGGGGGCCCAACTTAGTACTAGCAAGGTGTACCTAATAAAGTGGCCATAGAGTTTACATAACTTGTTCACATTTTAAGACCCTTGAGTTATACAAACAAATACTGTTTATCCATTTTTTCCATCAAAAATGGATTACAATGAAAATCACAGCCAAGCTCCTTTCAGTCTCTCTAAGTTTGTTTAACCTTAAAGAACCCGAAGCTTTCATCTGTTATCGCCTGAGCCTAAAAATAAAATACAGCTTCACAATCAAAGCTGCAGAAGGTGACAAGATATTGGAGTTAAGAGGCATTCAAGGAAGGCAGTTTCCATTCTTACCTTTTTAGACTTCAAGAAAGTCAGCCACTTGTCCTTCTCCGTGGTCAGACCAGGGAAGACCTTGGAGTCTCTGAGCTTGATACCAGAGTGACGCAGGTACAGGTGCACAGCTGAAGCCAGAGGAGAACTGAGGGAGAACAGTGAAGGGAGACAGAACAAATAAGGTGAGGACGAGCTGAGCAGCAGAGACCAGCAAATAGACGGTGTGAAGAATTAGTTAATCTCCTCAGGCAGGAGCAGCTGTTATATTTCACTCCAATAGACAAGACTCTTCTTTTACCTTCTGTCTTCCTCGTGCTTGGATCTGCAGCAGGAACAGAAACAGAGACATAAAAGATTCTTAACTCCCTGCGCAACAAAAAGCACTTAAATCTCAAATAGATATTTAGTTCAACACGAGCGTAAGAAAAACAGCACGGTGCCAGAGTCATGTGACAGGAAGCAGTTTCTGTGTGTATAAAGTCAAAGGAATAAATGTCATGTGGTTTTTCAGTGTTTGCAGCGGAGGTAAATGACCTTTGTCATGATAGCTTCAGTGAGCTCCTTCATTTACTTTGTAATAACTGTTTTATTGGACGTCTAGCAACTATGTTGCTAAGCAAATCTGGCTCAGTCTTTGTGTGTGTGCGTGCGTGTTGAGAATGTGAGTAGAGACAAACTTAATTAGTCGAGAGGTTGATTCAGACTCATGAAATAAATTTAAATTCAATTGGAGTTTTAAATTTGTGAGTTCAGTTTACGATCTGTATTTAAACACAGGAGAACATGTCACATTTTCAAGAAACAACGGACATATTTACAGAATTTAAAGAAAATCGAATCGCTTGTCAGCAAAACAAATCAGTGCCTTCAATATGAACATGAGGTCTTTCAACTTTAAAGCTTTGGGGGGAAAATAATAGAATAAATACAACAGGAATAAGTGCACAAGTCACAGACTCACAGGATTTCCCACAGGGCGACGACTTGTCTGTCTACCACGTGTCTCTCTTTCACAGGATCTCCATCAAGGTTCTGCAGGTCTCCTTCCCCGAATAGAGAGCCCAGACCCATCATCTGCTTGTTCCTGTTAGGACACATGAGCCAAAGTTTAATGCAGGATCCTGAGCTGGAGAACCCTAAATGGGCCAGTCGCAAAGCCAACACAGAGACAGACAACCATTCACACTAGGGGTGCGGGAAATTTTCGATTCTTAGATGCATCTCGATGCACAACATGGACGATTCAGAA
>VUQK01010456.1:14766-25319 GCA_015106715.1 Bujurquina vittata | reverse complement strand
AAATATACTATTTAAAATTTTTTTTTAATAAAAGTTCCGAATTTTTTTTTTATTTTGAATTTACTTTTTTTTTTTCTTCCCAATTCCAACCTTTGAGAAGGTACTGGTCTCTCTTATCTTAAGCTATATGACTCAGCAGCCTGGGCAAGCTCATGATAATATGACCAGTATCACCAGTATGGGTTAAACAACTGAAAGACAGCATGTTAATTAACAAACTTTAGATGAAACTTGAAACTGATTAAACTTTCTCTAGTATAATTTAACATATAATTTAAACTAGAGAAAGAGAACGACATGAGCTACATGTCATACTTTTAATAAAAGTTCCCCATACCCTTTTCAAGTTCCTTGTTTAAGTAAAGAAAATCACCAGAACACAATAAGCAAAATGCAGCAGTAAAGCCTTTAGAGGTCGCCATAAAAACACAACCTGAGTTCCAATAGCAATAGCAGCACCGTGTCTTACCTGGCATCATGCTGTTAAAGGCGATGGTACGCTGGCCGATGAAGTCCTGACCAATGGGGTCATGATCCCACACAAGGAAACGAACCAGGGCCAGCTCAGGCATGTGGACTGTGAACACCAAGGTCTCCTCCCACATTGGATTGAAGCCTACAGCAACATCCCAAAAAGAGGTCACAGAACAGGTGAAGCAGGAGAGATTCAATTCAGTTCAATTCTATTTATAGAGAGACGTCAGAGATGTGTGAGGCAGGGGAGTGCAGAGGGAGAGCAGGAGAAATAGAGTGAGGCAAATAGAAGTGAATTTAGGCAAACAAGCAGATAACAGGAAGAGTGACAGAGACAGGATAGAGAAAGTGGCAAGGGCTGAGAGCCGGGATGGGGGTGCTGGTGAAGTATGATGGCTTTAGCCTGAACAGTATGCATCTATGGTGTGAATTTGAACATCCTGGGTGAGGTAATTTGAGTTGACCTCTGACCTTTACCTTTAGGTCAAGGTTTAATAGATGCATCTATGGTGCGAATTTGAACATTCAAGGTCACATCATTTTCGAGTTATGATCACTGTAAAGCTTGTTATGGAACAGAGGATGCCACCTATAATGAAATATCCAAAAAACCCTTCAAAACAGGATGAGCTGAAACTGGGATATTCTCTTAAGTGCTCACAAGCAGGGAGTGCTAGTGAGCACGGTTTGCAGGGATTTCCATTAGTACCAGGTACTTAGTACCCACTCAGCTGTGGTTCCAAGCGATCCGAGGCGATCGAAAATATGCCGCAGAAGAACAGCATGCCACTGATTGGCCAGCGAGTGTCGACACTAGCTGAGTCATGAGAGCAACTCCTTCACCAGAATCAGCCGCTCCATTTTTAAAACCCAACAGCAAGAAACTCGAGGCACGCTAAGCACGGGGAGGCTTGTCGAATGCCCAGACCAACAGTTTGCAGCAGTAGTTTTGCAACAAGAGAGGTGTCTGAAACGCACACAGCATACATATTCTAATACTTAATGATAACTTTCATCCATTAAAACATTGTGCGGGGGACGCATGCATGATGATGATCGCAAACTGGAACTAGCAATGTTAGCTTGTAGCTATACCATCCATTGTTGTGTTCTGAGCTGCACACAAATTACGTCAAGAGACTTCTGCCTGTGTTGCTATATTGACTTCCCCCACATTGAGGTGGTACTCAATTGCAATGAAAACAAAACAAAACCGAGTCGAGTCGACCCGCTGAGTGAATGGAAATGTGGTATAAAGTAGTACGGCTCATCTCATTCAGGAAAATCAGGGACATTAACTTGGATATCCTCTCTGTTAATATTGCTGGTACGCCGATTCCTGAAGATCTCTCCACCCCAGATGTACTGGCTGCTCAATATAATACTTGTTTAACTCACATTCTCAATTCTCTCGCCCCAGTGAAAAGACGGTCCGTTTCCTACACCCGTCCTGCCCCCTGGTTTACCCCTGATCTCCAGTCATTAAAAAACAAAGGGCATCAACTAGAGCATCTCCATAAAAAACAAACCAACTGGTTTTCTGTCCATAAAGATGTACAAATCTCACATATTGTATTACAAGGACTCAATTACCCAAAACAAATCCACCTACTACTCTGTCCTTGTTTACTCCAATGAAGGCAACACGACCCTGTTTTCACTGCTACATAATATTCTCCACCCCCCCGACTTATTTCCTTCTTATTTTTACTCCACTGTAAATCAACCAGCCTACTTTCTCCTCAGGCCCAAACACACAACATAGAGCCTTTGGAAAAGTAGAGCAGACAGCATCGTCACACACAGGACTAGATCCTGTAAAAGCTTCTTCCCTGCCACAGTCAGACTGATGGCAGAGTAAAGGACTGTTTACAGCCAAAGCCCACAGTGCAATATTTCCTACACAGCTAAAACCTTATGTGCAACATTTACTGTATTTATTAAAATACCACTTGGTGCAATATCTGTCTGATCTACACATGCAATTTACTCTGTATCGTTTGTAACACATGGTGTGCAATAACTACTGTTCTATATCAGTCAATCTTCAATTTTTCAAGTAGTTGGAACCTTAGCCCAGGGCCCGGCAGGGTGCCACCTGAAGAGGAGACATGGGCCTAAACCTCCTGAGTGCAGTCATCTGGGGGGGTTCAGAGTAGAGCCGCTGCTCCTCCACATTGACTGGAGCCGGGTGAGGTGGTTCGGGCATCTGACTAGGATGCCTCCTGGGTGAGGTGTTCTGCATGTCCTACTGGGAAAAGGCCCTGGGGCAGACCAGGACACGCTGGAGAGATGATCTCTCTCGGCTAGCCTGGGAATGCCTCAGGCAGGTAAGCTGGGGCTTAAGCTGCTGCCCCCAGCTTTCTTCTGAATAAGTGGAAGAAAATGAATTGTGCCAACTGTTTTGTAATAGTTTTGTAAAATGTCTGAGGCTTTGCCTGCATTTTAATGTAAATAGTTTTATATAACTCTGCTTCCTAAATCTGTACATAGGTTTTTGAAATTTACAATTTATATTTATATTTTCAGTTATAAAAAGTGTTTGTTAAACATATTTGTGGTTTTCACAGTAAAAAAAAATGTGTGTTAATACAATATGTGGATGAGTAGGCAGGGAACATGAGTATCAACAGAAAACTCCTGAATACTCTCAGCAACTGGAGTGTTAAATCCTGGTAATACCCCAAATCCTCCTGTCTCACGTCAAACTGCAAACCCTGAATTCGGTACTCTCTTCAAAGTCTGGATGCTTCCGATAATATGCTGACGATATGTTAAAATCCCAACTATTTCTTTCCTGCTAGATCTGACTGCAACTACTTTCATTTGCCCATCCACTGCAGGTATGATAAACAATGATGTATTGGGATGAGTCTGATCCAACCATTTAGGAGAGAACTTTTCATCTTGCAAATTCAGATTTTTCTCCTGACATTACCCCTTCCCAGTTCATTTATTTAATCCTAGAGTAGCCCTGACACGGCTTAGCACACAAAGATTATGTCCTTCAGTAAAAACAAATAAAGTCTTTCAATGCTGAGGCTAAAGTTATTCTTCCAAAATGAATTTCCTCTTATATTTAAAACCCTACAGACATCAGTGGTAAGTGCAAAGCGCCTCAAATCTTAAAATGTGCATTGGTGATTTAAAAATGCAGGGATAGTGGGGTCTGAACCCATAAACATTCATGTTTATGGACTCTGGATGCTTATTGGATGCATGCTTATTGGCTAATAATTTGTCACCCTTGTACTCTACATGAGCACTCACAGCACTTTATACAGCATGTCTCATTCATCCATTCACACACATTCACACTAGCACATTCTATGGCTAAGCGCTTTCTATCTAACATTCACACATGATGAATGCATCGGCAACAACTCGGGGCTAATTATAATTATTGCTATACTTTGGTGTGTTGACTCAAGCAGCCAGGGATCAAACCAGCAACCTTCCAATTGACGTGACAGTCACAAATTCTATTTTTTATAAGGTCTGATATATATAAAAAAAAAAAGCCAGCACACATGCCCCTTTTCTTCAGAAACAGGCTTGTGTGCTGGACATGCCCTTAAAGCCTAACAGCGTTTACTTAACACTGCAGAAATATATTCTGTAAATGCTTCTTAATCATAAAAATTATTTTTAATTACATTATTTATTTTGGCTATTTTAGCTCTATCAATCAATATGCTGTTTTATAGTCACAGCTTATCGTATTTAGAGAATGATATTAATAAGGTCAACAGGACTGCTTTCTATCAATTCCTATTTCAAACTCACTTTGATAAATCCAGGGCGAGTTTGCATTCATATCAAGCTGGTCTAACTACTGTAATGCTCTATTGGCCACATAAAATCCACATCATTAGTAGGATGACTTCAGCTTGTTCAGAATGCAGCAGGAAAGAATTGACAGGTGTCCTGCTCCTGTGGATGAAGCCGAGATGTCATATATACCACCAGATACAGTTTGAGACATCTGTCACCTGGTATTCTTCTCATATATCAGTAGCCATTTTTAGGGAGGAGAAAAGACAAATACAAAGGGACAGAAATAGCGAGAAAGGGGGAAAACTTAAGAGGAGAGAATAGGGAAAAAGATAAAAGTAGAGGATAGACCAGAAGTAAACACAGCTGATGCATCTGTGACAGAAAACACTCAAAAAACAAGAATCACCTGTCGTGAAATATACTTGATAATGAGGGAGAGAAACCACAACAATGCCCCCCGGAAACCAGAGGCAGACAGGAAAGACCCAGGAGACCTGGGCCATCT
The DNA here is from genome assembly GCA_015106715.1 of Bujurquina vittata. Classification (NCBI taxonomy): domain Eukaryota; kingdom Metazoa; phylum Chordata; class Actinopteri; order Cichliformes; family Cichlidae; genus Bujurquina; species Bujurquina vittata. Next base: position 20,563 of record VUQK01010456.1, on the reverse strand, counting down.
GCAGCCTGCCAGGAGCAATGAAGACCTCAGGCTAGACATCTCGAGGGAGGAGCACCCACAGTCACCCTCAGACAGAAGGCAAGTGCCCCAGAGAACCAGTGGCAACGGGCAGCCGACCCTGCCAGAGGCCAGCCACCCCGGGGCCCCAGGGACCCGAGAACCACAGTTTCATTGTAAGCCTACAAAGTTTTTTTTAATTGCCTTCTGAATTAAGCACATTGAGTTTGAGTAAAATGAAATGTGCGACATGTTACAAATTTATGGAGACAGATAACTCACCGTTATCATCCACGACTCTGGTCTGTTCCTTGCAGCAATCCACTGGGAGACCGATGATCTCTACCTCCACAAAGGGATCAATGATCTGTCAGAAAGATGTTGCACAGGATTAAGATACTACATGTAAAGTTATGGAAGCTTTCAATCATTACCTCTTAACTCCTTTTTTTTAAACTGCACACCTCCAGATTCATTTTTGAACATCACCAGCTTTTAAGGTGTCACTTATTTAGGCTGTGAATTTTAAATATTATTGCAGTTAACTTTACCAGGGCAAACTATTAAAAATGGACTGAACCAAAACATTTATTTGTTGTTGTGGAATACTTTGCAATAGATTTCATTTCAGGATTCTTTGCATGCCTCATCTTCCAGGAACTGCGCGCACACTGTCGCTACATAAGGCCAGGCATTGTCATGCATTAGAAGGAACCCAGGATCAAATGCACTAGCATACTGTAGGGTCTGACAGTGGTTCCAAGTGAGACCCACTGTCAGAACCTGACCCGACAGTGGGTCCAAGAGAGACCCACTGTCAGACCCCTACCCACTGACCCAATTGCCAATCAGGCTCCACGGTGCCGGGCAGAGAGCACAGGGCCCACCAGAGGACGTCAGGCCCTCAGGCCGCCCTCATGAAGTCTGTTTCTGAGTGTTTGGTCAGAGACATTCACACCACTCAGTTGCTGCTGGTGAGACTCTCTCTGTATTATACTACAGTATATTTATAATTAGGTAGCTCATTCTCTTTTTGTTACTACTTTCTTTACATTATAATGCATTTTAGGGTCAACTTGGAAAAAAAAGGCAGATGTGAGATGTAAAAGCAAAATCAGAGGTCAAATGTAATATTTAGATGTAAACTATAATGTGATTAGAATCCACATTAACATTAAGTTGACCTTGAAGACCTTGGTCGATGTAAGTCAAATGTGAATGATTAGTTAACATGACCACGCTCTACGCCGCTACAAAGTTTATCAGAATTAATTCAAAACCTTTCTAGCTACTGTGTTTACACAGTAGCTAGAAAGTGGCTACATTTTAGCGGAGTGATTATAATGATTATAATGCTGTCTGCGTATGTACAGCCTCATCAGTCCAGATGTTAACAAATATCTTTTTGATTCTTAAAGCTAAAACAACTGAGACAGGGTGATTAAATGATAGCTGTCAGTTCTGTCATTCCCTCTATTACTGCCCTCTGCCAAAGACTACATAAGTAGTTTAAGTTCATTTGTTCTAATTACACATGTGCACCCATTACTCTGAACTGAAAATGGACAAGCACCAAGGACCATGTATGAAGTTGTATTGGCTTTCATTTTCCAAATTAATAAGACAGCCCTTTTCAAAAGTGTGCTGAATCTAAGCAATGAATGTCCAGTGTATAGCAGTGAATAGCATTTAAGCATTCACCTCACAGAGAGCACAAACCTCTGCCAAGAGAGCTCGCTCTCTGGACGCTATTTACTTTTAAAAGATAAGAGCCGCATGACAGATGTTTACTTGGCCTATTTTCTTCTTTCCTTTTTAAATTTTCCTTTATTGGCACTCATAAATACAGATACCAGTAGATTAGAAAACAGCTAATATTGGCCCACTGATAAATCATTCAAGTTCTAGAAGAAAAAAAAACCTTTTTCATAAACTTCAATGCAAACAAACATATTTTTGGAACCAGAGGAGGTGCTGGCTATGAGACAGATTTATGCCACAGACAGATTTTTTTCCAATCTGGAAACCAGTCCTTGTAAATAAAGTCTGGTCCTACCTCTCCTCTGTCTCCCAGCATGGAGTCTTTGGGTTTGGGCAGCTGTTGTCCACTAATGACTTTTAAAACCAGCTGTTTCTTCATCTTACCAGGCATTGGGTCCTCCAAATTGGGGTTAAAGGCACCTGCAGTGGGTAAAAAGATTGTATACCATGTGTGATCCTTATTGTAATAATATGACCGATTTCTTCAAAACCACTTCAACTGTTAGTTTTGGTAACTATTTAAAAAGCACAAAGGTTCTTTTAAAGAGCAAATCCTTCATGATTCAGTGTAATCCCATACACATAACTAATAATAATAATAATAATTGATTTATATAGTGCTTTTCAAGGTACCCAAAGCGCGTGCAGTTTCGTGCACTATTCATTCACACCTCAATCATACTACGCTACTTATGTACCCACAGGTGCCCCGGGGCATTCTGACGGAAATGTGGCTGCCAATTCGTGCCTACGGCCCCCTCCGACCACGACCCAGCACCAACCACACAACCACATTCACACTTATGCAGTGTGGGTTAAGTGTCTTGCCCAGGGACACAATGACAGCATGCATTCAGACAGGGACTCGAACCAGCGACCCTCCGGTTGCGAGGTGAGCACATACTGCACCACTGAGACACACCATAACTGTATTGATTCAATCTTCTAAAATCCACACAACAAAAATATTTAACGACCACTGAACACAACGTTGAAATTATGCAAATTAGCTTAAAGCTAAAACTGGTACAATGCATTAAATGGTTACATTTATGTTAATATTGTACATGGTCCCTTTTAAAATAAATTGAAGTAAATTCCAGACTACACTGGCTCAATAATTCAAACTGAACTGATGTAAATATTTGTTCACATAACATTAGACAAGTCAAGTGAGGCAATGGACAGTGCCTCAAACAAACAAAATGTGTACAAACACACACACACACACCTTACTGCCCTAAAGAACTGTTTGTTCTGTTTGTACATCTGTACAGCTATCGATCGACCTCCACTCTCTTATCTTGAGTGTAAATACTTTGTCAGAAATAAACTCATGGAATTAACACCCATTGTGGAAATATGAAAGTGGATAAAACTGAAATGACGAATGTGTTCTGACCGTCACACATGCAGGCAGGTTTGAGGATGTAGCCACAGTTGCCGTTGCTGTAGAATTTGGCTCTGTTGAGCTGGAGGACCCGGCCTTCAGACTGGTAGTTCAATGCAACTGAAATCAAAGTGTTTCACTTCATTATTGGTGATGGACTGAAACGTTTTACTTCAATGTGCTGTTAACAGCCACTGTGGGAGCACCACCTGCAGAGAAGCCTTGGCAAACTGGAAGAATTATTAATGACTGTGACAGCAGAGGGAATCAGTTCATAATCTAAATGTCTGACTATATGAAATACAGTGTTCATGAAGCACACGTGGGGAACATACCAAGTTGACAACCAGCATTCCAGAATGGCTGAGGGTTGAAGTTGGAGGAGTCCACACGGTAAGAAGAAGGATAGATACGCGTCAGCTGCCGCTGGTTGAACTGAATGAAAGCTATCGCTTTCTGCTGCATCACCTGGTGGGCTTTGGTCTCACTCAGAGATGACACCTGCCAGCCACAGTAAGCTGCTAGGGACAACACGAAAACATCCCTGTTTTCCTCCTGAGCCTCATCAAAAGTTACAAAGTAGCGTTTAGCTGGTAAGGATTTACACTGTTATTGTAGCATGGAAACAGTGTAATCAATACCAAATGTATCTAACATTAAAGAATTACTCTAGACCTTTTAGAGTGCACTAAGACTAGAAAAATGCTTTATAAATGCAAGTATGTTACATTTATATTGCACTGTCCCCAATATGCAGCTGGCATTAGGGTAGCAATGCCCTGTTGCTGAAAAGAGGAAAGCTAAAAAACGTGAAAAGAGAATTGCTCACCTTGTGCCTCAATGTCATAGAGACCGACAGACCGTGTGTATTTGACTAGATCTGAAAGAGCTCTGGAAAGCTTCATGGTCTTCTTCTTTCTGTACAGTTGACAAAAGGTTACACATGCATTCAAACAGGTCACAAATAAAGAAGACAAATATATAGTGTTGTTTTGGCTTCCTTCAAGTCTCAACAGACATTCCTTCACTTGGGCTTCAGTGATGTTGGTTGTCGTCTAATATGTCAGTCGGCCATGGGTATTTGGGCTGACACCTTTTAGTAAGCCCTCAGGTCCTATGGGTGAGGCACTGCCATGCTGGCAAAGACCACTCAGTCCCATCAGGATAGAAATGTTTCATCATAGGAGGTCATCAGAAAAGGCCGGTGATGCCACAAAACACATTAATGCAATGCCTCGAGTGTGTCGCTCAACTGCACACATAAATGTTTATTTAGATTTTACAGAATACATCTGAACCCAAATTGAAATGTGTTCAGTTTGGGGCTGTCATCAACCCCGTGAGGTTTGGGACAGAATGCACAATGTTTGAGTTACAGCAATTTCATGCTTCATGGCCAAACACTGACATTTTCTGTGACAAAAACTCAGTTTGCAAAATGATGTAAGACCATCTTTGTAAGGCTTTCCTCACCCAATTTGAGATGGGTCTGTTCAACCACCGCTTTGACAATGGACCCTCAAACAAGATAGGTCAGGTTGAACACTTCTCGAAAACGTATATATGCACTTTGAAATATGCAACAGCCTGAAATATGCGGTGAGTGTTTTCAGACCCCTTCCTTTAGTTCTAAATCCCCTTTGGCAGCAATTGCTGCACTTCTGTGTTAACATCTTGCATACAAGTGCACTTGTATAGACTTGTGTGTCTGTATGAAATATTGAACTAGTTGGGGTGTGTGTATGTGTGTGTGTGTGTGTCATACTTGCTATGATGCAGTGGAGCACGGGAAGTACCACTTGTGCTTTCTTGGTCAGTGTCTGTGTCTTCAAAGCTTGATGTCTTTTTCAGCTTGGATGCCTTTTTCTGTGAGGAATGAGGGACCACAGAAGACCGTTGAAAGAGTTTTCTCTTCAGTTTTGAAAAGACAGGAAGATGAGGTTTTTAAAACCACCTTGGATGCTTTTGATAAAATCTGGCCCAGACTTAAGGCTGCAACAACTTATCTCATTGTAGATCAATCGAGCTAAATATTTACATCTAAAAATCTCTTTTGTAAGAGTGGCCAATTAATCAATATCAAATACAGGAAGACAGAATATTTATGAATTGATTAATTGGTTCCTGCTTTAACTAGCAGAAAAAAACCCTGAAAATAAAGTCTGCATTTATTTAAATATGTTCCGATATTTAAGCAACAGCAGGCCATTGCTGTCTTCACCTGAACAGATGGTTTAAGAAATAAGCACAACACTTTTTAGCAATTGCACCACATTAAACACAGATTAGGCCATTTTAATTCTACATGCTTATGTGAGCAATTTTTTGTTGACGCATGAATTTGTTGTAAGCTACTTCAAAATAATTTCTGAATTCCAACAGTAACAATATGCTCACAGGTTAATGTAGAGTCTAAATAATCAGCTTGAAGACAGCGCTATAAAATGTCTCTAATTTCTTGCAGCGGAGCTTAGTCTAAATTTAATTGCACACTGAAATTGAATCTGTTCTACAGTGTCAGTGCTTAAAACAACTGCTCCTTTCTTCTCCTCACACAAAGCTGGGCTAACATGCAGAAAACTGAAGATTAGAATATACTTATTTAATTTTTTAAAAGGCCAACCTTGCATTTAGAGAAGCTCTCTATGA
>VUQK01010456.1:0-14746 GCA_015106715.1 Bujurquina vittata | reverse complement strand
CGCTCCTGCATTTAGAGAAGCTCTCTATGAAGGAGCGGCCTGTGCGCTTGTTACTGCTGGTAGGATTAGCCACATCTGCTGTGTTGATCCCATCCTTACTCTTAACCTAATGAGAGAGGAAACATGTACATTTTTAAGCAACAATTCCATCTGAAAAAAGAAAGAACAGCTTCAATCTGTGCTACATTGACACCTCTTACTGGACCGAACAGCATCTGTTTGGGATGGTGTAAACAGAAGACACTTTAACTTTTTTGTTAAGATTCTGCAGGAAGGTGTTTACTGAGACCATAACACTGTCACTGACGGGTTTTATTCCCCCACAGACTTCTACACAACTTCTAGCAGTTGCCTTCTACTGGCCATCAAAGTGAATGCAGATTTAAGCCACTTCCTGATTGGCTTTAATTTTCAAAACTGGAAGCTATGTCCATCTTTTATATACAGGTTCTGATGTTCACTTAAACCTTTTGGCTCCTTCACAAGTTAATCTGCAAGTGAAGTAATCACAATCAAAGATTTTCAGTAGCCACACTATAACAAGCGTTACTGATCCGTGTTGATGACTGCTTCATCTAAAACAACAATATGCTTTTGTTCAGCAGCTTTTACACAGCATATTCTGAATTTAATCTCCCTTTTCAGCAGCTTTGTTAGCAGTGTCTTCTTTTTCTGAAAATATTATTAGATTATGAATGCTTAAACACAGATTATTGTCTCAAATACACTAAAAAAAACAAATAAGTGAACCCAGACGTCATCATTGCTCCATCTTGTGTTATTAGTACCCACAACTGCAGTTCTTGATTTGTAGCACTAAAGATCCAATGTGACAGAGGCACTGTCCCCAGGGTTGCACCACATACAGAGATAAAGTGTTTGCTACGCAGGACTTGCTGCCTGTGTTTACCTTGCTGCTGGGCTTATCTGTGAGCTTCCCAGCAGGAGGGAGGGCTGTGATGGTAAAACTGTCCGGGTCCTCTCTGTCTCTGATCTTGGACTCCTTCATCAAGTTGTCCAGCTTTTTCTTGGCCATGTTCTCCACCTGCTTCCTGTTGGCTGATGTCTGGAGGAGGAGATATGCAGAGAATAATGACAGCAGAGACAAAGCAGGTGAGGGTGATTTTCCAGTATAGTGGGGATATCTGTTCATTTTCCACTATTTTTTATTTTATTTTTGCAGGCAATTATAAAACTGTCTTATAGAGATAGATCTGTATCATTTATAATGAATTACATGCAATAGCACATTAACAGAGGGCCCTAGCAAGAGGGAATAAGGAGGCTCTTAAACTCAGGTTAGGTACTTGAGAAAAATTCACACCAATCAAAAATATAGGTCATTATCAAGAATGGATAGGGTCATTCCTGTTAAATCTATGGAATCTGAGAAAAGATTATACCTGCCCCCCCACAATAACTTTGAGACATGCAGTGGAGCCATTTATATCAGACTTTTTCAGAGTCACAGGACAACAAAGTACACATGCTTGTCATGAAATAAATCCGCTTATTTTTGTGAAAGTACAAAGAGCGCGCTGCATTTCATTTTCAGGGCTGAAAATCGTTCCTTGACCTTGAACATTTGCAAATTGTAAATTGACTTAAATGAACAAAATAGATGAAACTGGAGTATGTGATGGGTGCTGTTTTATACAAATAAAGGTTGCAAATAACATTTATTATTTTTCTAATAACATTTAAATTTACATTAATGGATCACACAGCAGTAGAGAATAAATTTCATTACAGTAGAAGTCTTTCTGAAAGTGCTCATTTTCTTTACATGTATGTATTCCTTTTCTTTCCCTTCTGCCTTAGACACAATGATTTCTGCCCGGTGTTGCAAGGCTCTCCAGTGTCACCCACTGTGAGGAACCTTTACATGGAGGAAGGGGAAAGTAATGCTCTTGGCTCCTTCAAAGGGATATCACCTATCCACTGTTTGAGATACGTGGATGACACCTGAATCAAATTAAATCCAGTCTACGTGTGTTGTGTGGACTTGGAGAAGGCATCTGACTGTGGAAGTGTTTGAGCAGGATGAGAGAGTATAGCACATGTGTCCTGAGGTGCTTCCAGGTAAGCTTCTGATACACTACCTTAGACTTTGAATGAAGAAAATAATGATTGAACAAAGGACAAGCAGTGGAAAGAAAAGCAAGAAAAGAGAACACAAACAGAAAGACGGAAGAAAACAGCAGATAACGGGACACAAGATATAATTAAAGAACAAAAGTAAAATGAGAGAGAAGAACATTCAAACATGAACCATTAGCAACAGGAAACACATGCACAATTCACATTGCATCTGCTAGACAAAAGGACAAATCGTGCTGCTATAGAACTGATAGATACCATATAGCTACATACATCTCCATTGATCAGCTTGCAGTCATCCTCCATCTCATCAGCACTGTCCTCATCAGACACATCTCCCTCCTCTGCGTTTTCATCAATGTTTGGAGGCAGTTTCTTCCCCTGTTAAAAATGAAACATCACATCAGAGGACGTTTGTATTCTAACAGACGAGAGATTTCCTGAAGTAGCACAGTATACTGTACCAACTATGTAGTGTAATCGCAACATACCCGTCGTCAATGTACCATACATTGATGTATTACACTAGTTTGCCGCAAAAGTAAAACCACCCATGTTGTCCTGACAGCAATAGGCCATGGACACACAGGACCACTGGCAAGGATTAAACAAACAAAAACGATTAAATAGTGTCTCATCTCTACTCATTTCACTGTATCTGACATTTGAGGCCAGAGAGCTTTCATCTTGGCCAGGAGTGCTTTCCTGTCTCAGTTTAGCCCTCATTTCTAGCCTTGCAAATGTTTCCTGCAGTTCCTCCCTGGACCTTCCACTAGATGGGTCTATTTGCTCTTGGCTAATTCAGGGAGCTTTTGTACTGTGACTTTGTTGCCACAACTGAAAAACATTTCATGGTGTCTGCACAGGTTCTCACTCATCCAGGTCTTAGTGGTCTCTGGAGGTTGAAGACGTTTCACCTCACATCCAAAAGGCTTCTTCAGTTCTCAAATCAAAAGGTGGAGAGACACAGTTATTTAAACCCCAGTGGAGGTGTGCCCTGTATCAAATGACCTATTGTATTGTATTTCCAGAGACCTGAGAAAGCACAGATTCCACTATGTTGGAGGTTGTTTGGATTAGCAGTTCTCATATTGTGGCTAAAATCTGTTGTCTGTGCCCAGAGTTTTACCGACAGTGACAAAAACCTGCCGTTGGTTTGGCCACCTATGTTTATGTGGACAATTATTGAGATTACTGCTTTACAAAGCTTCCAACCCCTAAGTCATCACACCAAAGTGCCAAAGTCTTACCCGTGAAACCAAGTCTTAACCCTCAAGTAAGTCTTTGAAAGGGGTGTGAAAAAACATGCAGGTCAGCAAAAAGTTATAACTTTTAAAGATGGCCTAAAACTTTCACACAGATTTTTGTCTGTGGTTTCCTGTGACAAAACACCTCGCCTCACGTAGTATGGATGAGTGGTTGTTGACGGGGCTTGCACTCTCTATGAAAGAGCTATTAACCAAAGATAGGTGAACTACATGTTCCTAACAAAAGCTTTTAGTAGCATAATGCCTCCTGCTGACAGTATATCAAAGTTTATGCTTATGTTTTCAAAGAAACTATTTAATTTAGAATTGGAAACTTACAGTACTTACAGTATTTGTCATATATCTTTTTTCAATTTTTTTTCTCTTTTTTTTTTTAGTACCTGTTGCGCTTTGTTTCTCTCATTGGCCTCAACGGAGAAGAAAAGGTAGTTATGAATAAGACATTCAACGGCGAGAGATATCCACCTTCAGTTGTTGACATCATTTAAAGCAGGGATGGACAACTCCAGGCCTCGAGGGCCGGGGTCCTGCAGGTTTCAGATGTGTCTCTGCTTCAACACACCTGAGTCAAATATAGAAGTCATTCGCAGGACTCTGGAGAACTTGACTGCATACTGAGGAGGTGATTCAGGTGTGATGTTCAGGAACACATCTAAAACCTGTAGGACACCGGCCCTCGAGGCCTGGAGCTGTCCATCCCTGATTTAAAGAGACTGATCCTCTCTCATTGCTTGATTTTCATTATCAAGTGATCTATAATTCCCTGTGGTTAGCAATCACTTTCAGTCATGGTGTAATGGAGCGGAGGTGGTCAGCAGCACTGTATACACACAGATAACAGTGTTGATGTAACAGCTGGGTGAACAATTTCCAGCAGGCCAGGTATTGGCATGGTGCCTTGTCTTTATTGAAAGCATCTGGTGCTAATGAAGGCTCATTAACCTCAGTACTACTGCCTCCATTGCTCACAGGAAGGCTGCACATGGATGCCTGTGTTAAAGCCTGTGGGAAAATATGTTTGTTATAACTGTTTCTGAGGGTTGTTTAATGCCTGGTGAGACTTTTTTGGCTGAGGTTTATGCTAAATTTGATGGGCAAGATGTATCACTGATGGGGATAGCCTCCTCCGATAAATGAAAATATAATATACTGTAAATATAGAAGTCAGGATACTATTAAAATAACATTTCATAATAGAAAACCTTTCAGTGGACATCTTATTACCTTCTGCAAAACTATTTTGCCCTAACTTGGAGGCCTTGCCCTAAACATTTATCCAAATATCTTTAGTCACCCCTAGGTTAGTAAAGATATAATAGATATTTTAATCATAAGAGATAATGTAAGAGATAATCTTTAACATTTCAACAAATAGTTTTTGGCAACCACATCCAAGAACAGAGACACAAAATTCTATAGTAAACAATTTAGAGAAAGTACTGCACTCTTGTACAAGGGTGCACACTACACAATGTCTTTCTATTACAGTATATAGCCGATAACAGCAAGTCAGATATAATGCATACTTACAGTACAAGGTACTGACTTCATGTTATATTTGTGTGTACAAGAATTAATCTTAATCTGCTGATGGCAATGAATTATGACATAATACTAGGGCTGCAACTAACGACTATATCGATTAGTCTATCATTTATTCTGACGAATAATCGATTAATCGGATTTTAAAAAGGCACATCCTGGAGATTTTTTTATTGAACCACTTAAACAAAGAATTCAATTAATTTTTTAAATAAGAAAATAAACATTTTATTACCTAAAATGAAACAACATAATTACTTCAGTGAATTTGAACCACGTGTAGCTAAAGCTATTCCACTTGAGGAGCTTTGGGTAAAACAGATTTACAGACAAAGGTGATTTTCTCTTAAATGCAAAACGTATATACATTTTTTACAATTTTAGCCTAATTACTGCTGTGAATATGTTGCCTTTAGCATTGCTGAACAATGAGTCATAATCTGTACTATTTATGGTGATGAGTCATCCCTGACAAACATGTTAGGCAATGGTCAGCCAATCAGAAGTTGCCATCACAGGCTAAAGGCTGCAGCCTAGAACTGATGTTCGTATAAACAGACTGGCATTTTCTCACCGGGTTTCCCAGTTTCCCACTATCTAGGTACTGCCAGCCACTCAGAGACCTCGGTCAGCTGCTAGTTACTGTAGCACTTTGTGTTGCTTACTCTCCACTTCAGATAAATACAGCCAAAGTGTACAAAGGGTACTAAACATCCAGGAAGATGAATATTGTATTTCATATTTTTGAAGAGTAAAGAAAACATGCCAAATTTCATGGCTCAACTCCTTGTGGTATTGGAGTATATAGGACAGTAAGGTAACCTTACGGACAGATGCCCAAATGGACGGACAGACAGACGGACATATGAATATCATGTTGCACATTTTTGAGGGGTAAAGAAAAAACATGCCAATTTCATGGTTCAACTCCTTGTGGTTTTGGAGTATACAGTATAGACCAGAAAGGATGGATGGACAGTATGACTACAATAACTTCCCTCTTGATTTTGCGTGGGAGGATAAAAATGAAAGAAACGTGATGCTGGGTTTAAGGAAGAGGAAATAAGATAGAGAGGCAGAGCAAGCTCTGAAATTAATGTTGAAGAACAAATATTCTAGTAAATGTGACAGCAGATAATGGGCTAAACACCTGGAAAGTGACCCTGATCACCACCAGCACCAACTACCAGAAAGAAACCACACTGCTGCAAAGACAAGAAATGGAAACAACACCTGAGTAGCTTTCCACTTCTGGAGACAGCTGAAGCTGGGCCCAACATTTCTTTCCGATGGATGCGTGCCATATAGCAATGACTTATAAAGTAAGCCAAATATCTCATTTTGTTGATGTGTTTTGAAACAAAATTAAAATAAAATGCTGGCTATGATTAGCTCAATTAGCACTTCATACTCATCTACCAAACTGGTGGGTCGAGGACCTCAGACTAAACTCAGAAATCTGAGGGATTAAAATAATCGTAAATGAGGGAAACACATCTACAGTATATCAACACTTTCTCCCTCAGAGCCTCCCTGAGGTGTGAGTGTAGCTCATGACCTAGAACTGCTCCTGTACTGCAGCCAGAAACACATTTAACCAATTATCTCCAATCAGTGGCGCTCAGGATATTTTGTGATATCACAAACATAACTGCTCAGATCATAACCCAGCCTATCATCTTGGGTGAACCCACACAAAAAAATTAGTTTTCTTCTTATCCAGACATGTCTTATTAGCTTTTTTTTACTACTTTATTCAACCCACCATCTCTTATGTTTGAAGTCACACTGTGAAGTTCAAACTCCTTCAAAACAGTGAGCCAAGTGCATGACGACTGGTTGCTCTCACCGACAAAAACGATCAAATTGCAAACATCCTCATTCTGACGTTACCTTCACAAGGATCTTGCCCCTGAGTGCTTCTGGAGATGGCAACTGCCCAGATTCATCAGCTTTGATATTGATGACATCCAATTTGTCCCCCAGGATCTCGACCAGGTACTGAGCCATCTTCTTTTGCTGGGGAACAGTGCAGTGGTTCTCTATGGAGAGGATCACTGGGTAGCTGCCAGACAATCACAACAGGTTGGAGAAAGAGGGTCGTGTCAGTGGATTGTTGTAGCACAATTTGATTATTGAATGTTTACACTTGTTCTTGATTTGACCATGAGTACAGGTAGAAGGACACTATACATTACAGCAGTGACAAAGCAATGGCACCTACATGGCTGAATTAAAGTGTTACAAAATTACTTGCATTCAAGAAAAACATTCAAACTAAATAGGATGCTTATTTTTAATCACAGGGGGGCTTACTATGCAGCAAACTACAACCCCACTTTGTGTGTGTGTGTGTGTGTGTGTGTGTGTCTGCGAGTCTGAAGACTATATCCTCGAGGTCTTTCAATCTTGGTTTAAACCTCTTCATTGTACTGAATCTGAATTGCTGAGGGTTTGTAATGGCATCCTTCTGGCTACAGATGCAGGAGATCATGTGATTTTAAGTCTCTTAGATTTGCCTTCGACACAGTGGATCATAGTATTTTAATTTCTGGTTTAGAGCATTGTGCAGGTTTCCAAGGCCCTGTCTTAGAGTGGCTTAGGTCATATCTAGCAGAGAGGTCCATCTGTGTTAACCTAAATGATTTTAGATCATTCCCTGCTCCTTTATCGTGTGGGGTACCACAGGGTTCAATACTTGATTTAATCAAGTGTCTTGATGAAATTAAAACTTGGGTGGCTCTAAACTTTTTGAATTTTAATGGAAAAAAAAGAATTGATTATTTTTGGCCCTGGCACCACTGGTGGATTTCCTCCCGTGGACGTGGGTCCATTATCACAATATGCAAAGCCTTGAGTCACAAATCTGGGTTTTACGATGGATACGAGTTTTCAGTTGGAGGGTCAGATGAGTGCAGTGGTGAGAGCTAGTTGCTTTTACTTGAGACAGCTGGAAAAGATAAAACATTTTTTTCATCGGAAGATCATTTTAAAGTATCCATGCCTTTGTCACAACTCGGCTGGAGAACTGTAATTCTTCGTATGTCGGTGTTAGCCAGACCTCTGTCTCATCTTCAGCTGGTTCAGAATGGTGCTGCGAGGCTCTTTACAGCGCTTGGGTGGTTCAGTAGAGAACATACACTTTATTCTCCTATCTTCTATCTCTCTAGTATACCTCTACAAACAGTTAGCAAAGCCTGTGAGTCTTTGGCATTCTCTGAGGCCTCGGGTATGGACAGCTTGTTGTACTTCTTAGGCACCCCTAACTTTATCACACCTTTCTGCAACACTGAGAGCTGGATAACTTCCCTCCATGCTGCCTTGATCTTAGCCTCTAGTGGTCTTTTCCATGGAGGATACTGCTCCTTGTGGCTGTTCATCTTATAGCCAAGCATCTCAAGGAGTGCTGTTTCCGCACTTTTGGACTTAATGTGCACCAGCTGTTCCTTCAGGCGCTCGTCCTTCTCTAATTTCTCACGCACCTTCTTCCTGCTGCCACATTTATCTGTTCTATCGGAGCATTCAGTGTCTCTCTCAGTGCATGTCAGTTAAAAAGAATAAAAATGGAAGGATAAGAGAGTGTAAACATACTCATTCTTGATGAAGGCGTACTTGTTGATGGTCTCGATGACATCTTTGAAGAGGATCTTGGAGGTGAGGGTGTAGCCGTGGTGGACAATGGGTTCACCGTCCTGTCCATCCCAACAGTCAACTGTGGAGCAAAGAGGAGACAGGCATTGCAGTACGAAACTAACTGAAGCTGGACAATGATGGGATACAAAGACAAGGAAAACGTGTCCCTCAGTTACTGTACATTTGCTTATGTAACCCTTATTATTGTTTCCAGAAGAGCTAAGAGGGTAAGTAGCAGCCAGGGGCTGCAGACCAAATACACTTGATTAATTGAACATCAGAAAGTGTAACCAGAAGTAAGCAGAAGTTTTGGAAGTTTGGACAGCAGGATATGGAGTGGAACATAACAGCTCTACATTCCCCATAAAACTAACAAATAAACATCTGGTACAGGATCCAAAAGAATTCAGAACTGATAAAATAATTTAGGGTTGGATTCAGATTCAAGATGCCACTGAACCTCATCCCTAATCTAGGGGGCAGGTTATCAGGTAGAACCTAATCCTGTTGTCCACATGGAGCCATGGGATATGACTAAAACAAGCATCTTCAATCCAAAAATTATCATTGCTGCTCGCTTTTACACTATGACATTATTTAAGCTGTGCCTGTGTACTGTGAGTCTATGTATGAGGTCCAAATGTCCATGCCAACCTTCTATACAGCGACAGCCGGACTGCAGTACCCAGGCGTACATGTCCACCCTGGACTGGGACATAAGCTGGTCACCCATCAGGTAGGTGTTGTGTGATGAGGCGATGAAGTAGTTGCACAGGGGCTGAGTCATGTCCTGGTTCACGCTGTAGTGATCTGGATTAAAGATGTCTCCTGCTGGGCTACGCATGTAATTTGTAAAACCTGCAAAGTTAAACAAAAAATATTTCTACAAGATTTCTCCAATTAATTAATTTTGCTCTCGGGTCTTTTCCACAGTGTAGCTCCACTCATATCATATGGTATTAAATCATAATACTCCAAAGTGGGCATTTGTAGTTCTGCACTTTTATTCCTGCATTCAACAAGAGCAGCTTTGCATGATTCTGAGTGCAAAATAATCAGCCCCCCTGTTCATCTCGTCTGAAACAAGAGATTTTTGCTCCCTTCCCACTTCCTTTAAGCCAGTTTTCTTCTGAATAGTTGCCCCTCACAAACGGCAAGTATTAATAACAGGTCGGTGGGATGACTCGGAGTCTGAGCTACCTGAAAAAACATAGTATAGCTGCTCTCTATGACATCATATAAAGCCAAGAGGGGTGAAACAGAGCATTTAGGACAGCCTGAAGCCTGGGTCTTTGGCTCACAGGAATTGCTTGCACATGCACCGACTTCTATTCAGCCTTCTTGCTGTGAGGCAACAGTCTATGGCCACAGAAGTGATTGGAACACCTGAATTCATTGACTTGGATGGGTGAGTGAATAGTTGTGTGGTGATCTCTATTAAAGTTGTTTAGGAGCGACTTCTGGTTTGCAGACTTCTTTTTTCTATGAGTGAATACTTTTGGGAATATAGTGTATATAAGAACACAAAAAGAGGAAAAATAGGTTCACTTTGACAGTCCATATTTCACCCGCATTTCTTCATTTAATGTAAAATATGGGAGTGATTCGATATATTTTAACAAGCAAACATATATCTCACATGAGGAACACAGTTTTATAGCATTTATTTAAAAAGCTAAATGAGAACAAAAGTGAAAAATCTCAAAATTAAGAAGCCAAAAATGCTGGAGGAAAATTCTTTTCAGTGTTAAAAAGAGAAAAACAGACAGCTGGATTATATTGCTTTTACCAAAATAATGGGCTATTTTTCTCAAATGCAGTTTTTCTTTTCTGAAACTAGAATATGCCTTTACTCTCACAGCACTGGCAGGTGTTTTCTTTGTTTTTTGTAGTTTTACTGGGGCCAAAATAACAAAAGGAAAAAGGATCCTAAGCAAAGGTTTAACCACCTTCAGGTAAACAGCATCCAGTTTGTCAGCTGTCACGGCTTAAGGCTTTTTGTAAGAGTTTGATTCAGATTTGGGGGATTACAGTTGGCTCCTTCTGGAAATACGTCTACATTTCGTATTAAATAAGCAGCTGGAGAGACGCTTTGTTCATTAATTCAGTTCTTTCCTTGGCTCACTGCAGCAAAATAGTTCTACACAAAATCATGGAAATTAGATTGACTGCTCCATAAATTGTAAATTAAAGCAGCAGCACCACTCCAAAGTCTGCAGAATTTCTTAAAGTCCTGATTTAAAATTTTCTCTCTTTGGCATCAATCCTACAAGCACTTCTCAGAGTTTCTTGGTCAGCTTAATGAAATATCTTGGTTCTTTCAGGACACCTGCTTAAAAGGAGAACAAGAAAACCCCTTAGGCCACAGAAGGCACATTGAGGCTTTTCTAACAGTGACTGCCCAACAAGCTGATCAAAGTATAAGATCTTAAGGTCATATTTGTTTCTGAGCTTAAATCTCTTGGTTTGCCACATGACCTCTTGTTGTGAGTCACTGAATGAAAAAAGAAGCTGCAAGCATTTTCACATTAACCACAACCTGGCTCAGACTTAAAAGACCTCTTTTTAAAAACCAGTACAACATGTAACTTTCATGACCCTTTCCTAGAAGAATATTAAAAAATCTATAAAATTCAAGGCGACTTACCATCAATTCCCAAAACTCCTTGCTTCTTGTTCTCAGAGCATGGCTCAAATTTGTTGATAATGTCCAGGCAGTGGTCTTTGGACACCTTGGTCATCTGTCAAGAAAAACACGTCAGAAACCAAACTGGGATATTGGGATATTACAGGGATATTGGGTTAGTGCCCCGTTTCCCTGGTATCTGCTTTTTAAAGCCCCTCATTGGGCAATCAGATTCTCATCTGTATTAATCAGTGAAAGGGGGTGGGCTCTTTCCTCGGCTGGGATATTGTGTGTGTGTTTGTGACAGCTGCATTATAGAAAATGTTGTTCTAGTCCACATCAGTGTCTAAACTGTTTGAAAGGAATACCCATTTCATGCTTGTAAGCTCTAAGGAGGAAAAAAAATCCAGCTTACACACACACACACACAATACTCTAATAGAGAGAAACCCACCAACCAAATGGTAATGTGGGGCTTTTCTACTCTACATGAGCACTCAAAGCACTTTATACAGCGTGCCTGATTCAACCATTAACTCACATTCATACACACAATCACTTTCTACATCTAAGTGCTTTCTAACATTCACACACAAAATCAATCTCTATTGAATGAATAGGGAGCAATTCAGGGCTGAGTATCTTGCCCAAGGGTACTTTGGCAAGCAGACTGGAGAAGCCAGGAATTGAACCACCAACCTTCTGATTAGTAGATAACCTGCTCTACCTCCTGAGCCACAGATCCAGAGCCTTTTACATAAAGGTCATATAAAAAGATTTATAAAGGTAAAAACCCTAGAATAATAGAGAGAAACCCCCAGAACCCCTATGAAGCAACTGGCAGAACCAGGAGGGTGTGCCCAGCTGTGACCAGCTGGGGGTGAGGGGAGGGAGACAGGACAAAAAACACACTGTGGAAGAGAGCCAAAAATAAACAGAGTGGAAAAAAAGGTACATGAAGAGGAAATGCTCAGTGCATCATGGGAAGGCCAGCAGCCTAGGCCTATTGTAATGTAATTAAGGGAGGGTTGAAGGTCACGTGATCCAGCCCTAACTATAAGCTTGATCAAAAAGGAAAGTTTTGAGCCTAATGTTAAAAATAGAGAGGGTGTCTGTCTCCTGAATCCAAACCGGGATCTGGTTCCATGTCCATATTTCCGACCATAAGTTGGACTTGTTTCCTGCGGGTGTTGGACTTCATCAGGGCTGCCCTTTGTCACCGATTCTGTTCACAATTTTTATGGAAAGAATTTCTAGGTATAGCCAGGTGGTGGAAAGTTTCTGTCTTGGTGGCCTCAGAATCTCGTCTCTGCTCTTTGCGGATGATGCGATCCAGTTGGCTTCATCGGGTGGGGGTTACGAGTGTGAAGCGGCTGACATGAATTAACATCTCCAAAGGCTTTACACACCGGACACTTAAATTTCATGAGAATGTTTCCAGTGTTAAAAATATTTTTTGGACTTGCCTTTGGACTATAGTTTTTTGGCCACAGCGGCTTTTATTGACAGTGTAGGTTATGACAGGAAAGCAGGAGAAGAGATGGGGGAAGACATGCGCCAACGAGCACAGGCCGGGACTCGAACCTGCGCTGCCAGCTTTTTGCCTCGCAGCATGTATGCGGTCACCTACTCTACCACCGAGCTACCCCGGCGCCGAGGGACTCGCCTGTTCTTAATGCAACCATTCACACCGACCACTTCATGTGACAGGACGAATTTGCTGCATTTCATTTTTTCAGATCAAGTTTGATTTTGAACAAACTGACCTGAGCAATCAGAGTGCTGCATAAAGCAGCCACGATGCCGTCTAATGACAGTGAGATGAATCCAGAAATATCTCTTTTTTTCCTTCTCTGGTTTAGAAATTACATCATCGCTTTTGATGCAGAGTGCATTTTTTTTTCCACAGTGCGTTTTATGAGCATAATTAATTTGCAAAAATGCAATGCGTCCTGTGTTAATGTAGTACGGAATGGTTGCGTCCAGATAAATAGTTATAGCTGTTAGATGAGGGGACAAATTTTACTCCACAATACATTAAAACTTAGTACACAAACCTTTCACATGCTTTCTGCAGTCACTGGCTCTTGTGTATAATGTTTTATGAAACAAATCTCATTTTCCTTTAAGGTTTGTTATAAACAATTATATGTTTGCATGTCAATGAATGTAACCTGTTTTCACTAATATGGAAAGGTAGTTGGTGGTTAGCACTGCCGACTCACAGCAAGGGTATGAACCTGCCAGGCAGCACCTTTCTGTGTCAAGTCTGCATGTCTGCAGACATAGTTCTTATTAGGGCTATGCAAATTTGTCCCAATGAACTCCAAGTGTTCTTTTCACTTCTAATTCCAACCTTGGAAACATTTTAGTTTGGACTGTGTAAGAACACTTCCATTTTATTATGCATCTTAACACATTTTAATCTATTTGTCAGTTACTAATAATCCTGTAAGAAGAAACATTTCAACAGCTGAACATACAAACACAAGTGTTGCACATCTTGTTCCTGCTATTTCTTGTTTGAAGCACAAATAAAGAGCTACCAACACACAATACCATCAGAGCCAACAGCACTGCACATTAGCATCTTTTTAAATAAACTGCATCACAAAACTGGTTCCACCACTCTCTGATAACAGCAGGGGGCAAAAAGTCTTTCAAACACAATGCCAGAACTTAAAGTGATTATAACTATAGAAAAATACAACTCAAGTGGAAATGATACTTAGTTATCCAGAAAAGGCCTCTCGCTTTCAAAATGAAATTTCTGCACACTAAAACAGCCTGTCAGAATGCAAATATGTAGAAAGAGCACATTCTAGAAAATTAGGTGTTATGCTCATTAGCCTTTTCCCTTTCTTTAAGACTATGGCAGGGAAACACTGCATCCATAAACCCTCACATTCTAAATGTTGTGATACTAATGATAACATTCATGTGGGGCCTACACCAGTGATGGCATAGTTACCTTGAAAAAGTGATCTGATTGCTGATTACTCATTTAAAAGTACCCTAGTTATTTTAATGATTACTTAATTTTAGAAGTAACTCAGTTAGATTACAAGTTACTTTAATAGTTACAGTCAAAAGCTGCCAAAAAATTATTGTGTGTATTTAAATGACTGTAAATGACTTGTTGACCTATAATCTGTGAAACATATTTGTCATAAATGACATCAGGTAGTTTGGAACGAGAAACAGCATTTCTATCACAAGGTAGAAGCTGCGCTCAGTTTTTGGCAAAGGGACTTTTATATAGGTTTTTTATCAAGGTAAAAATTGCACGTTTAGCGATACATCTAATTACTGCTGTGTCTTCCGCAAACTTCACAATATGACAGCCTGACTGAAAACGTCATAACTAAGAATCATAATAAGATTCCCAAAGTGGCAGTGGAATGTGTTCAATCACACATTTATGGGTGAGCATTTTGATCCAGTCAAACACTGGATGAAGGGAACAGCCTTACACACCATGTCTATAGCTCGAGTGCTGCGCCCCCCTCCCCCAAAAAGTAGTATCTTTGCGACCCACCGGGGGGGGGGCGCAGCCCATACTTTGGGAACCACTCCT
>VUQK01010455.1:0-16883 GCA_015106715.1 Bujurquina vittata | reverse complement strand
GTATTCAAAGGTATTCTATCCACTGCACCTATTTTTGGTATTGCATTTTTTCAGCCTGAAGTGCTTCATCCATCCAATCAAAGACATGACCTCTATGTCAGATACGCATACAAATGAAGCACTATGGCTGTTGGCCACATTCCACCCTGTGGCCAAGAACTGAAGCAGGAAGGATGATCTGTGCTGGGTGTGACTGGGTTGTAGTCAGTGTTACTGGAAGTGTTTTGGTGAACTAAATATTGAGTCAGATGTTCAACACCCTGAGCGGAACTAGGCTAAGTTAAAGGTGAGCATCACATAATCCATTAAAACCAGACTGCTGCACAGATCTGGAGAAAACTCACAAGAGGCTCATTAATTTTATTTCAACGTCTACTCTGTTGTAAATGTAGTATCCTGCAATTAAAAAACTATTGATTCAACGATGGTCCAAGCCGTCACGCTCTGTTATTTGCTGATCTTAGAAGAAATTCTGCAGCGTGGTGTTTACTGCCTCTGTGGCAGAGAGCGCTGCGGGAGGTCTGGCTGATGCAGAAGCATATGTAGGAATGATAAACAGGCTAAGTAACCCTATCGCTTCAGCTAACATAAAGACCCTGACAGAATGGCAATAAGCTTGATGTAGTTTGCGCAGATCAATAAATAGATGGTGTCCATGCCACATCCCATTTAAAGGTGATATTAACCACACCAATAAACCAAAGCGCAGCTTCAAAACTGCAGGCTTTAAGCTGCTCTTTGACTTTTCTATGCCCAAAAATCTGACCACTCGTAAATCCCTGGACTTCAGGCTATGTTAACGTAAACCTGTCTGTGTATATCAGCAGCATGCATACTTTATGCTGCTGTATGAATTATATATGATCAATTTTGAACATTTATACTAACCTAACACTTGAGTCTATGGTTTAAGTCAAATGCCCACAGCATGCAGTTTGAAATATAGAACAGTTTGTCAGTGCATAGGTGAAAAGTGTAACACAGAGCATTTGAGGCGTGTAAAAAACATGTAACATGCAGCAGACGTGGTGTGTGTCTGTACACTGAAAGTATGTCCCTGTGATTCTGCGTTCTCGTGCGCTGGGCCCTAACAAACAGCAAGTGTGTCGAGAATTCAGGGGCAATTCCATGTAAGCTACATTCTTTTACAAGTCTGGCTCACTCTGAAGTTAGGACTGCATTAAACCTCTGCAATAGTCTAGCCTATAGAGACATCTACATTAACGTCTATAAACCCAAGGGATCACAGTTCTGCTGACATCAACACAGCAATCAGTGACCTGTGATCATGAGGCACTGCAGTGAGCATCTCTGTATCTCTCTTTCTCTCTCTCTCTCTCTCTCTCTCTCTCTGCCTGTTCATTCCTGTACAAACTGATCCAATTCACACAGATACATGCACCCTCCAGAAGCAATCAGAAGGTTTATAAAGGCATAAAAAGCCAGATGCCTTGTTGGCAGTAAAAACATGTCAGACACTTTAGCATGCATTTGAATTCTCCTGCCTGCACATAGACTTTCTACAAACAGTTAACAACAAACAACCTAAAGCATTTTATTTCCTGGCTGCTGAAAAGCTTTAGCACACACACACACACCTCCCGAGAAGCTACGCAGCAATACAGTCCCACATATGTGCTAGGAGAGGGGCTGGGATACACACCTGTGAGTCGCCCAATACACCGGCTGCCTCTTGTAGGGGACGTGTGAGGTTGATTGTCCTGGCTGGCCCAGCATGTTAGCTGCAGGTCTATGATTTGCTGTGCTGTGCTCGTCTCAGTGGTGCCTGTGTGTGTGTACTTCTCTCAGCTGGTAGTGCTGCTCTTGCTGACGTCCTCTGCTGAGCCCCGTGGCGTCAGTTCATTCAAAACATCCTCTTTCCCGCCTGTATCAGGCGGCTTAGGTGGAACTAAAAATATATGCAACCACTGAACTGTCCCCGGTTTCTGAGAGTGATAGTCTTGTGATTGGTATTATCAAGGTCAGTCAACCTCACCAATAAATCATTCAAGGGGTCCCAAAGCACCAACTAACACCGCAGGTACAAAGCACAAGCCATAACAATATAATCATAATCTCTTCCCTCGTTCCCCTCCCTTTAATGGTACTCTTTTTTCCTCCTCTTCGCTCTTCTAATATATGCGCTCCTCAGCAGAGCTCTGTCGTCAGAGCACTTCCCTGAACTGGATGCTTTCTTTGCTCCATTCCCTCTGCAGTCATGCACCCACTACACAGCATAAAAGGGGGGAGGAAGGAAAGAAGGATGGATAAAGAACTAAAGTAAGAAAAAGAGCTGGGGAGTGAGGAAATGTGAAAGAATGGGTAACAGCATCCAAAATGCTGCAGTGAGAGTACTAAGTGGGATTGGAGGAAAAGATCATATTTCTCCAGTATTAGCTTCTCTTCACTGGCTTTCTGTAAAATCCGGGAAATATTTTAAAAATTCTTCTCCTACATACATACAGACTTCTCATCATATCTAAAATTCTGCTTTTCCTTACTTTCTCTAATAGATATACTGTTTAAGTGATAGCTGCTCAAATTAAAACATAGTCAAAGTTTAAAAAATGCAGTCACTCTGTGTGCAAAAGCCCAGATACCAGGCTGCTCTAAACACTTTGTTTCAAATGGTTTATTCTACTTTTAAATCTGTATACTGTCAATGAAATAATATCCTTAATATTATGGTCATCTCAGGTGCACAGAACCGCGCCCGTATGCTGTTCAAACCTCTGTCTGGGAGGAGCAGCCAAACAAAAAAGGTGGAAAAACTGGGCTTAAAAGGGTTTGTTTTAGACAGGATGAGGGGCTGCACCAAAGCCTAGTATAAAATTCACTATATTGCCAAAAGTATTCACTCATTTATCTGCCTTTACATGCAAGGCCTCCCATTCTTAATCCACAGGGTTTAAAATGTCGGCCCACCCTTTGCAGCTCTACCAGATGTTACTCTTCTGGGAAGGCTTTCCACAAGGTTTAGGAGTGGTTTATGGGAATTTCTGGCCATTCTTCCAGAAGTGTGTTTGTGAGGTCAGACACTGATGCCTGGCTCACAGTCTCCGCTCTAACTCATCCCAAAGGTATTCTATCAGGTTGAGGTCAGGATTCTCTGCAGGCCAGTCAAGTTCTTCAACATCAAACACACTCATCCATGTCTTTATGGACTTTGCTCAGTGCACTGGTGCACAGTCATGTTGGAACAGAAAGGGGCCACCCCCAAACTGTTCCCACAAGGCTGGGAGCATGGAATTGTCCAAAATGTCTTGGTATGCTGACGCACTAAGAGTTCCTTTCCCTGGAACTAAGTAGCTGAGCCCAACTCCTGAAAAACAACCCCACACCATAATCCGCCCTCCACCAAACTTTACACTTGGCACAATGCAGTCAGACACGTACCGCTCTCCTGAACATTTCTCAAGTCCAGTGGTGGTGCGCTTTACACCACTGCATCCAACGCTTTATGCTTGGTGATGTAAGGCTTGGGTGCAGATGCTCAGCCATGGAAACCCATTCCATGAAGCCCTCTTTTGATTGACTCTGCAGAAAGTTGCCACCCTGCTCACTATTCACCTCATAGTCCTCTGCGCCTCATCATATGCTGACCCCACTCTGTGATTTTATGTGGCCTACCACATCGTGGCTGAGTTGATGTTGTTTAAAATCACTTCCACTTTATTACAGTTGACTCTGGAATATTTAGTAACGAGAAAATGTCATGACTGGACGTGTTGCACAGGTGGCATCCTATCACGGTACCATGCTGGAATTCACTGATCTCCTGAGAACAACCCATTCATTCACAAATGTTAGTAGAAGCAGTCTGCATGCCTAGGTGCTTAGTTTCATGCACCTGTGGTCATGGAAGTGATTGAAACACCTGAATTGGAAATATAGTGCAGAAAAGGATTATTTAGGACTGTGAACCATGCAAAGCTGTACCAGTAGAGTATAAAAATATGGAATTTCAAAGGCCCCATTTTAATACCTAATTGTACCATATTATCCCAATACAGCACTTTACCCTCAGAGTGCAGGCTTACTTACGGTTCCTAAAGTTTTAAAAAGTAGAATGAGAGCTGGAGTATTCAAACATCAGGCCCCCTCTCGTGTGACGAGGCTTAGGTTTTTTCTTCTTTTTTTGATAAAGCCTTAGTTATGCTGCAATAGGCTCAAGCAGATGGAGGTTTTACCATGATGCACTGAGCACCTCACCGGTTTTTCCCTCGCTTTTACCCCCATGCTACTGTTGGATGTCATTAACTATGTGTCTTCTCACTCCCGCAGTTTGTGCTTTGTCATGTTTGTTGTTCATCATCTCTCTGTGCTCTTCTCTTTCCATTTGCTTGAAACAGATGGCTCCCAGTCATCTGACTGTTAAATTTGCATCTATAAAACTGGTACAATAGGAAGTGCATTGCAATTACTATTGTTGTGATTTAGCACTAGACTATTAAAACTGACCTGAGCTGAAATAAATATTAGAAGTATACTATTGTAAACTCTCATTCTGGCAGCAAGTATGAGGGAATTTTTTAGGAGGAGATGACTAAAGTTTATACAATTATAAACTATTACTATAATGGCTATCAGTTTCCACATTCACATGTTACCAGTCACTACAAATGATCTTCCAGTGATGTTTTTCTTTTGCAAAGATGACCTCAGCTCCTCCGATGGTACACATATGCACTGTAGGACAATAAGGTCCAGCAAGATTACTTTAAACATAGAGAAAAGATGAAAGGGGGAGAGTGTTAGTACGGGAGACATAACACCAGAAAATTTAAGTAATGGCTATGACCCATAGAGACTAATGACTGCTGTGGTTCAAATTTCTTCAATCAGCTATTAAGGCAGTTAGGTTTTAAGTGAAAGTTAAGCTGATGGTACCTGAGCACACATACACACATGAACATGTTGCCCTCATTCCCTTAGTTTCACCCTCTGCTGCACTTTCTCATCCATCTCCAC
The DNA here is from genome assembly GCA_015106715.1 of Bujurquina vittata. Lineage (NCBI taxonomy): Eukaryota > Metazoa > Chordata > Actinopteri > Cichliformes > Cichlidae > Bujurquina > Bujurquina vittata. The sequence goes on along the minus strand of VUQK01010455.1, from coordinate 11,912 downwards.
CCTCCTTTGGATCTCATTTGCATACCCCAGGAGTCAAAAGCTTCGCGCAGCAAGTAAAGACCTCTTCAGCACTGTGGGGATAATACCAGTCTGATAGATGTCTGCGTCTGACCACCACCAAAAGCAATCTGAATCGTGCATTTGGTCCCTCTTTCAGAATATTCATTATTGTAATGTATTGCACATGTCTGTTAGTTTTTAAGCTAGTTCATTTCATTGCATTGAATAACTCCAACATACAAATCACTTCAGATATCAAAGAGCTTCTTGTTGTTTTAAATCTCATGCTCATTGTTATATTGTTGGGTTTATAGCAACAATGGCTACAGGTGTAACCTCAAAAACTCATCAGGACTATATATCAAATTATAGAGTTCCATCTGATGAGTGAATTATTAAGAGTTAAGGGACTAGTATTGTATTTAGTATATATTAATTTTTGTGTTCTTTGTTCATCTTAAAAATACTTTAAGAAGTCAGTAATATAGTAAAAATTGGATCAGGGCCGCATGACAGATGTTCATTTTAATTACAAAAACACTATGTAGGAGTAGGTAACTGATAACAGATATTGATTTGTAAATAACTGGACATGAATAAGAAGCTTATTATATTATATTTTATTATATTAATATTATGCTGCAGTATATTTCTAAGTAACTATGCAGTTCATTCTCTTTCTCTTAACATTATCTTTCTTTAAAGAAGAAACACATTTTTCGGTCATCTAAAAAGAAAGGAAGAGGTCAAATGTAGCATGATACTTGGATGCAAACTATAATGCGATATTTAGAGTCCCTATATACCAGTATCATTTCCTAAATGTTGCCAATATGAACAAATGGAGTAGAATTTTAAGCGGAGTATTAAAGATAAAAGACATTTTATTAAAGTTTGACCTTATTTGACACTGAAAAGAGGTCAGATGTCAAGTAATGTGATATCTACAATCCCCACATTTGTCAGTTTTGGACCAATAAATCATTAAGTTGACCTTGAAGAGCTTTTTGGCTAAAAGGAAAATTTGAATGGATTGTTAACGTGACCCAATTCTACACCCATAAAAAGTTTGATCAGAATTCATTCAAAATATTTCAAGCTATCGTGTTTACAGACAGAATCACACACCCATACACGCACGCAAACACTACCAAAAACATAACCTCCTTGCCAGAGGTAATGATCCAAAAGAAAATATTAGTAATATTCATCCAGTAGGATTTAAACATTAATACACCAGAATACACTGCACTGCATTATGTGCCACCAGAACTTAGTACAGTTTTTAAATACATAAAATACTACGTTTTGCTTTTATTACTTTCATGCTTAGAGATTTCAGATGCAGAAATGTTACTAGTAATGCACTTGCACTTTACCATTGTGATAGTACCGTCTGACTTATAGGAGGTGAAAGATCAGAGCTCTTGGACACTAGCCACACGATCAGTAGCATTTCATAAAATGTGAAACTACTAAAATTAATCTGCAATAGAAATCTATTTATATGCATAGAAGGGAATGCATATCCCCATCTTTTATATACTTTGATAAGTAATAAAATAAAGAGCACAAAGCAATGAAACATTTTAATGCTTCCATGTTAATGTGGTATACATATGATGAAGAGAACAGACAGAACAATGCTGCTCCTCAGAAGTTGAAACTCTTTGTAAAACAAGCTATTCTATTTTTGTCCAAAGACAACTATGTTGGACATTACATTCACTAAATAAATGTAAAATAGACTAATCATCATACACCTGGTATGTGTGTAAAAACTATAAAATCCTACATCTGTGCATGCTGCTACTCACCAGCTTGTGATCAGATGTGGAATGCAGCAGGTCCACTTAAAAAAGCCTCAAATGTCGAAATATGTCCTGATTCTCAAGACAACCAATAGGGAGTGACCCTTACTGCTCTCTTAAGATATGAAAACTGAGCTTGTTAAAGTGTATGCTGGTGGGTGTGCTAGAAAGAAGACAAAGAGGGGTGTCAGATAGGAGTATATCTGCTGTTTCAGCCCTCTCTCTCTGCTCTTGATCAATCAGTAAGACTGCAGGCCCTTATAGAATGTGGCTCTACTTATGCTCACAGGGGAATAATAAAATAATACTTTGCTGTTTAGTGTCTATGTAGAAGCTGATGACGAGAAAAGGGGAAGGGCCTGCGAGGAAACTCTAAAGCTGTGACTCTTTTTTTAATCATGGCAGATGAATAGTTATCACCTCTTTGTGTTGTCCAGCAAAGTGCTGACCTTGGTTTCTGACTGCAACCAGAGACTTCCGTTTCACCCAGAGTCCTCTTTATCAGATCACATCTCAGTCAGCCTGAGGGAGAGAGGGATGGATGGAGAGCAGACCTGAGTGGCTGGTGCAGGCTGCTACAGTGCCAGTTCAATAATCCACAGACAGACATATAGATAAGAGCAGAGGGCTGAACGAAGGTGGTCAAAGCTGAGGGTAGGTGAAGCCATACAATGTTGATGGCCATACAATGCTTTTTTTCTGGCTGCCATAGAGCAAATTAAAGCTGCTTTCAATATACTGTATCTGATCCATCTAGTTAGCACATAAGAAACCCCCCAAAAAAGGCTTTGGAAATGCATCACATGTTGAGTTAAGATGCTAAAATAGTTCACACACTGATATTTTACTATGCATTACAATAGAAAAACAAGAAACGGGTAGTCTGACTGTGAGATGATCGGTAAATGATTATATCATGTAAAGAAATCAATTCATGTAACTCACGTCTGAGTTAGAGTCTGTCAGAGGACGAAACCATCATAAAAATATACCCTATTCAACATTTTATGTGTAATCTCTGCCATCTGACCTTGTCATCACAAGAGATAAAATATGTGATAAACCATCAAACTGCTGAGTCTTTGTCAAGCATACAAAGACTCAACAGCAGTATCTAGTGGCTACATGCAAAACAGCACCGCAGGGCTCATCGATCCAATGGCAGATGGGGCGGGTGCACCATCTCTGAGACCTTGGGTTAAAAATATTAATAAAGTACTAAAATTAGCACTTTTTCATCAATATACAACTTACACACAATGGTTGGAGGCAACGCCTGGTCACAGCAGGCTTAATTCATCAATCAAAAAGATTCATAATAGGGAAAAAAGAAGCATTAAGGGAAGAAGGCTCATGAATACAAATTTGGCCATGCATCTCTGCACTAAGGCAAATTAAACTGGATCGGTCTGCGAGAAATCGCACAGCTGTGTGGTCAATGTGTTCGATAAATGCTGCAGTGAGAGAAACTGCTCTAATCCTCACATCTGCTCTGAGCAGCAGTGGCCAGGCCGGCCTTTTCATTTCTTCTTTTTCACACTCAATATTCCAATAATGGGAACAGCAATATTAAATCAAGTAATCCACAGTGAGCAACATTTTCTCACAGCTTATACACTCAATCTGCTGCTAACATAAGCTTATTAAACTGTTTGGTTTTGCGGCTTATGTATAATATTCCTCCTGGAATATATCAGCAGTAAATCACACATCATGATTAGAAATTGTGAGAAACTGCAGTCAGATGAAGGAGGCACATGTGCATTGTAGGATGCACTGTAGCAATTAATATGCAACTTTATAATAACATTTTTCTCCACTTGGATTAGCATAACAAGCTGTAAATGCTGACATACTATCACCTTTACTTTCACCACTTTTTTTTAGCACACAGCTGTGTTAGATACTAACTAAGCAGACACTGAGAAACAGCATAAATTGGCAGTGTTTCTGGCTATTAATATTCCCTTGGTTGATAGCTTAGTCAGCTACTGAATCAAATATCAAGTGGTTCACTTTGCCCACAAGTCACAAACTTATTGTTTGCCTTTTTGTGGTTGGTGGGTAGCATACGTACAGCTTGCCTGCTGAAAATTGCTGCATGCTTAAAAAAAAAAAGAAGACAAAAACAGAAAAGAAGCAATGACCCAAAAATGCTAAAGCACCCCCAAAATTAACTGATTTATGAAAGAGCTTTCATGTTGAAGCCACCGTTAATATTTGTAAAATACAGTTAATAACAGTACATATGTTCATTCATCCTCTTAACGGCTAATCCAGTTCAGGTGGATTGGATAAGGAGTTGAGGTGCAGCGGAACATATCACAGCTGACAACTGGCAAGAGGTGGAGTTCACCCTTGACAGGTCACCAATCCATCACAGCGCTAACACAGAGAGAGCCAGTTCACATCCACACCCAATTTAGACTTACCGATTAACCTAACATTCACAGCTTTAAACACAGACACAAGGAGAACATGCAAACCCTACACTGAGAACCCAGCAGACCCGCAGGATTGAACCCAAATCCTTCCTTCCAACTAAACTGCTCATTGTCTCTGGTAGTTCAAGCACATGTTCTGTTGCAGTTTCACAGTACACTAGAAATGCAGAGTTATAAAACTCTCTCTCTAAAAAATACTTTTCAATGCAGTTTTACTAAATGGACACAGTTTCACTGAAAATGCATTCCTGTATTTGTGGTAAGACTTGCCCACATTTAAACAACCTTTATACTGCTCATTACTTTAAAGCAAACACTGAAAACTGCTGGATAAAATATAAAGTATTCCACAAAGAAAATGTAAGTTCAAAAATATGCTCTCATTTCCCCATGTTATAGCACATCCATCTTTCCTCTGTGCCAACTAATCACTTCTCCTGTCACCCGTCTGGTGAGATGAGGACACGGTGGGACCTGCTTCTCTCTGCAGTGGCTCCAGTCACACTCGGGCTCTGACAGAATGCGGCAGAAAGAACTGTCATCTGAATTTAATCAGAGAGGGAGTATACAAACTGCATTTCCTCCAGAGACACAGCTGAAATTACTAAGGTCCAGAGCCGCTTTCTTTAACAACTTAAAAAGAGTGATAAACGGCATTTGACAAAAAAAATATAAATAAATACAGCATATTTTGATTTTTGCCATATGTTTCTGCATCCTAGTTAAAGTCAAAGTTGCCATATTTCACCATAAACATAGCAATATAGTGACATAAAAGCACTAATCTGGCACAAAGATATAATTCAAAGCATTACCTTGTCTCAGTCTGCCTCTCCTTCTCCACCAAACTAGAGTCCTCCAGCTCAGCAGCTACCTGTGCTTCATGATCAGCCCAGTCAGCCGCGCTGCTAAGGGGCAGACAAGTGCAACAGCAGGTCCCCATCCCAGCTCGGGCATCTCCCCTGCCCTGTTTCTGCTCTGACTCCTGCTGCTCCAGCTCTGACTTCTGAACCTGCTCAAGTCATCTAGAAAGTGAGTGACTCATTCTACCTAAAGTACATCATCACACAGCGCACACCTCAGGCCTGCAGCTGTTAGGCTCCTGGGTTAAATATTGCAAATCCAAACAAGGCCTGATGGAAAGCTTCCTCTGTATTCTGCAGAACAAAAGTCTACTGTACCAGACACTAAATCCACTCTTTGTTTTCATCATCTTTATTCAGTCCCCTGCTTCAGTCTCCATCCTTATTTGTAGGCCCAGGCAGTACTGAACATTATTTTTTAACTGTCACAACCGCTGTAATAAATCATTGTGGACACGATATTGACAATAAAGCCCTTTTTTAGAAAATCACTGTGACCTCAAATAAAGGTCCTGGCTGCCTCACAAGTAAGTCGTGAAGATGGATGCACAAACATAAGAGCTTTAGACACGATCTACTGATAATAACAACAGTCAACATTAATAACCCCACAAAAGTGAGAGCCCCTGCTATCTCACCAAAAACACATTTGCAATTCCATTGCCAAGAGTCCAAATATCAATTTCAGTGTCCCTGCATTTGGCCCTAAGATGACATTATCACGCTCGCTGTCGCCATTCTCACAGATTAATATTTCAAGCTTCTAGGTAAGTTTGCCATATTGTCGGTGTGGCTGTTTGAAGAAAATGTCTTCATGTAGGCTGCATGCGTGTGAGAGTGAGATTCACACAGGACAAAAGAAATCCACGAAGATATTTTGTAGACTGGCAAAAGAGCAGTATATCATATTGCTCTGTCCAATACCCCGCAATGCATTAGGCCAGTTCATGTTTTAAGTGTTTTAGCTTACCACAAAGGGTTGTCCAGAAAAAAAATAATAAATAAGCCTTGAGTCATAAGTCACCAGTTTGAATCATTTAGATATTTTATTTTGTGTATTTTATTCACACAAACAAGTCAAAAGAGCTGTAATTACTTGTATAGTAACATCTACATAAACATAAACATATATTGTTGATTTTGCAGTGATCTATACATTACAAATAAACTAAATAATTTAGTTAAGTCATATAAATGTGACATGTGATGGCCAGAGCAATCTCTGCTGTCCAAAACACAGACCAAAAAAAAAATCTTCCTCCACATGAAAGGGGAAATAATTAAATACTCAAAAGTATTTCCAAAGAGGAGTCGAGTGTAAATCCTTCTTTCTGGAGTTGGAATGTGAGCTCTGTGCCATCACTACCACTCTGTTGTTAATGAATTATTCCAGCCCTAAACTGACCCCCTGCGAGGCGCAAGTATAATTTTTTTTAAGATGTTGTCTTAGACTACTGCTGAGTCAGCTAATGTTTTTCATTAATCTAAAATTACTTTTAACTGTTTTTAACAAGTATAAAAATAAATGGTTCGCAAGTTACTCTGCAATGCAAATGTGCTGAAGCTACACTGAAAGTGATGCTATCAGAGTCTGAAGACACAGCTTCAAGAATACAGTTCCTGTAGTCGTCTGTATAAACAGTAAGTGAGAGGACAGACCTGCACATCTGCACTATATTAACGTGTTATTAATATGTCTTCACTGGAGCACAGAAAAGAAGAAAGCTGTTGGTGGTTCAGGAGTTTGTCACTTGAAACATCTGCCACAGGAGACTGTATCAATCTAATGACATACCCAGTGTCACCAGTACCTTTCTGTCATTTACACCATTAGATAATGCTGCAGCTAATGACTCTCAGGTAAAAATAACCTTCACCAATATTGCTGAAACAAAAACTGTGCACTGATCCCAGTATGTTTCTTCATGACCTCCCATGGCACCAGACAAAGTATGTACTTTTACTTCTACAATCAGCAGAAACATGAGGTCATTCAAAAGTAGTTAGTCTCGTCTACCATAGCTTTATGCAATGTCACACTAATGTCAATAAATTATATTAAGGTTTAATATCCAAGGGCATCACAGTCTGTGTCTTAATCTGAGGGTTGCTCATTTCTGAAAGGATGAAAGGTTTCATCGTATCACTCGGGAGTTCCTGCTTCTTTGCCTCACTGAGAAACAAAGAAACTGGACTGGCTTCCTGTCTCAGGGCCAAGCAGGACCAGTTGGGAAAACACTTTTTTAAAGTGATACCTGTCAGAGACTCGTTGTTTCACACAGAAGGGTCCTGCACAGAGACAGGTCCAAAGTTTGTCTTCACTTTAAAAGTCTAAAACTTAATGCCAGGTACCTTTTTTTGGGTTTTGTTTTGTGTCGTTTTTACAGAACAAAAAGGCAACCTTACAGTTAAACACATCCACGTATCACATTAGAAAATTTAAAATTTAGAAAGGAAAAGCTAATTTAATGAAACTTTGAGTTCTTTTTTTGGTGATGATGATGTGGCCTCAGCAACGAGGCATAGATTTGATGTGTTAGCAGAAAAAGAAAGCTTCATTAAGACAGCGTTATGATAAAGGCCTGTAGGGACATTAACCTTCTTTTTTTTTCTCCATTTCCTGTTCAAAAAATGCTTCCAAACATCTCATGGCTAATTAACTCACAGCATCCTGATCAAAAAAGTCAGCTAGTTAAAAAAATGCAAGCACAAACTAAAATCATAACAAGCTGGGGGACAAAAGGAAGATAAATATTCATCAGAAATCTCAGGCAACAATGAAATATTGACAGAACTTTCTGACAAGTAAATAAATTTGAGAAAGAAGCTGAGTGAGCCTTTTTCAGTGTAAAGGCCATGTGAGTTTTAGTGTGGATATCAAACACTTCCCCCCTGGACTGTCCCACAAAATTGTTAACCCATGCAACAATGTGAACTGTGTCCTCAACAGGACACCACTGTGCCTCGGTCTGGTAATTTTCTCCCTGGGGGAGCTATAGAATTGCACATTTCTTATGCTCAGTGAGTGCCGGTGAAGTGGTCAAAAGTGAATCTAAGTGTACTCAGTTTCCCCAGCTTTTACAAGCAATGAGATAATAATAACTAGTGTTTACTAATCATTAAAAAAATTATAATTTCTGATTATGTTATTAGTTTGTGTAATGAAAAAAAGTTTATGTATATCAAAGCTACTGGCATCTCAGATCTGAGTATCCTTTAGCATCAGTCCATGATGTATCATGCAACAGTGAGACAGAGCTCACTTCTAATAATATAAATAATAGAAATTATTATAACAATGATAATAAACTTTACCATATACTAGCATATGTGCTAGTATATAAAGTGCTTCAATAGAAGTGCAAAAGCAGCATATACTCAAGGAGCAGCATTTAAACAGAAATCTCTAAAAACATATGTCCAACAAAGGGAATAAACGATCTGATTAAATAAATGAAAGACTAGAGGCAAGTTTGCAATTAGAAACCGAAAACCAAAAGGAATCAGATGCAACAGAATTAGTTAAAAGCAACTGTCTAAAAATGAGATTTAAGAAGTGATTTAATGGAAGTCTGATTCTGTGATGACCTCAGACTGGTCCAAAACCTCATTGCAAAAGCATGGTCACAGTCAAGTTGTCATATTTAAAGCCAAACCACATTTTTTCCTAAATCTAATGATGTAAAAAGACCTGACCAATCAAATAGCCAAAGATAAAGTAAACAAGTTAGGTGCAAATCTATTAACTATTCCCAGAATTAGATCTCAGTCTGCTGACGGTGCTTTCAATTACTCTGTTCATGTGCGTGTGCGTGCGTGCGCGCGCATGTGTGTGCGAATGTTTGTGTGTGTGTGCATGTGTGTGTGTGTGTTGACTTGTGTTTTATTTATTTTTAAAGTTTGTGTTGTTGTTTTTATTGCCTTAAGTTATTGTAGACCTACTTGTTTTTTATATGTTTTTATCTTTAGTGTAGTGGTTTACACATTCGCTTGTCAAGTGAAATGTCGCTGGTTCGATTCCGGACACACAAATCCCCTTTGGGGCCGTGTCAAGAAGAGCATCTGGCGTCAGGAAGAAAGTCCACCAAATCAAACATGTAGAGCGACCTGCTGTGGCACCAGAGCTGATGGTAGCTGCGTTATAAGTGCATTGAGTTTATGTGCAATAAAATGTGCTCTATAAATAAAGTTGCCATTACCGCAAGTAAAAACAAAACTTATCAGTGAGAGAAACAGAAGGTACAGAGGTTCACAGAGGTCTTGTCAAATACACCACCACATCTGCCTCCTTATACAAGCAGTACACACATCATCTACTGTATAAACAAGGGATGGTTATTGTAAAGCTGCAACTGTAAACAAGTACTCATGATATATTCATTGTATTCCTTTCCATTTACTTAGATTAATCCACACCCATCAGACTTAAGACACAGACCTCTTTCATCTGTGGCATTATCTGCAGGGATTGAAGTGGGTTGATTTTGGAAGATGGTTTTGAAATTGGGTCAGTCCCTGGGAGATTTGCCGGAACTATGACAGCCTGACAAACTCTATTTCAATCTGCTGCCACACATGACAACAGACTCGCCCATTAGCTTGGACAACTTTATAATTTTCCACAGTTTAGCCTCATAATAACACGAGTACTGTGATTGACATTTCTTAGCGAAAATATGCTTAACTTGTGCTACATGTTAGCCAAAGTTAATCATTCTTGGATCAGCTGATAAAGTCTGAAAACCTTACACTTCCAGAAAACTGAACACAACATCAGTGACCATTAACCAGAAAGTTAAGGGCTTGGGGGGGGGTGTACGGCTTACCAACAATGAGGTGTAAGCAAATGTGAGTTTTGCAACAACCCCCTGTGTCAGAACAATCCCTTCTTTGTACTTAAAGTCAGCTAAGTTCCACTATCAACACACACCAAATCTACTGAGTGTTGTCAGGGCAGCACTCTGTGGACTAAAGCGCTTCAGTGCAGAGTTTTTTTTTACTTCCTGGAAAGCTCAGGAACAAGAAAAGAAGCAGGACGGACAGCATATCAAACAGCCGTGCTAAAAGTCCGATCCACTTCAAAGACGCTAAATTGTGATTAATTCATCACCGGTGCAAAAAATATCTTCATTTATACACAAAAACAAATTGTTACTAACCGGTAACCCTGCAAGATAAATGAATCATTTTAAATGCTGAGTTGCTGTCAACTAAAAGATAATTCATAATCATTCTAATGGTCTGAATCAGATCCATAGACGGCCCCATTACTTTTTTTATTGAGCTATTGAGCTGAAGCCATCTTCACTGTCATTAGTGTTTCTTACTTGCTTTGCCAAGTAAAGCTGTAATAAGTAACCCATCTTGTGAGTGCTTAGAATCTGCCAGGTATTTGAGGATTAAGTGATTCTTTTCCTAAATTTAGAAAGCTCTTCTCCTGTCACTCCCATGTCTGATTTCACAGTTTTAGGATGTGATGGTTTCTTCCCTTGCCCATGTGTCACGGTCCCTGGGGTTTGAGTTTTCTGTGGTCAACATTTCCTTGCATTTTGTGAACAACACTTTTGAGTTTTGCTTCCTTGCAACCTTGTTTATATTGCTTATTCTTACCTCCATTGTGGCCTTGTGTATTTAGTTTGTCATTCGTGTTTCTCTTTTTGTCCTTGTCCTAGTTAGTATTTACTTTAATTCCTGTATTTTGAAGTTTAGAACGCTGCTCTATTGTTTGTGGCACTTTGTGAATTTAGTATCTTCCTCTGAGTTTCAGTTCTTGCTAGTTTTTAGTTTCTGATCACGTGCGGGTTGTTTCTAGTTAGTTCCCTTTTGTGTTCCTTGGTGTCCTAGTCGTGTCTGCTTTAGTCCTTTGTCCTGTGTCTAGTCCTTCTCTTCTCCCCTATGCCAAATTAACACTTGTTTCCTGTTCAGTTGTGTTCCCTGTTTCATTGTGGTAATCGTTGTTTTCTGTGGCTTGTGTTTTGTTTAGTTCCCTTGCTTCATCATGTCTGTGGTTTCCAGTCGTGCATCCCACCTGTTGTCTCTGCTTTCGACATCCTGTGAGTGTCTCCTGCTGTTCTTTGTTGTGTTGTCCCTTATTCCCCGGTGCTGTGTTCTGCTCATGTTCCTGGTTTGTATTCCTGGTTCCAGCTCAGCTCTGTTGGATTCTTTTTTCGGGCAAATCTTCAGAATTAAAGCTGCCTTTCTCATGTCCTGTCTCCCAAGTCGTGCACTATGGAGCCAACTCTGCCTGCTGCACAGCGCTATGACACCAAGCTTAAAATTTGACCAAGTTTCATGAAATTAAGCTGGTGAGTTGATGTAAACTAACAAACAGCGCTGATAACACAGCTTGGGGAAAAAGACGCCGTTTGCATTTTTTTTGTTTTGTTTTTTGCCCATTCAGTTTATTATCAGTTTACTATGATTGGTTGGTAGTGGTGCTGTGTGTTTTTGTTTGTTGGGGTGGGAACAATTTAACATGACGGGTGGATGGCTGTGCTATCCACTTGCTGCAGTGGTAATTGTGTGGTGGTAAGAGTGGAGCTGTCTATATGCATCTCTACAAACAGGAGGCGAAACAAAGAGGGACACAAAACTGAAATTATTTCCCCCTTCCAGCGTAAAGGGAAAGTTCAACGCAGTTCATGAAATGGTCACGACCTTTAATCTGCCGTTTTGTGTTTCTGGAAAAGAATTCTACAGTTTTTTGTGTCCCTCTACACGACTTTAAATCAGCCCGCTCTAATTCCTCTCCATTTCCACAAAATGAATATTTTCCACTTTTTTTTTTTTTTTTT
>VUQK01010453.1:0-12213 GCA_015106715.1 Bujurquina vittata | reverse complement strand
CCCACCAAAGAATGGGTAAAAAAAAAAAAAAGAGAGAGAACGAAACAGCCCCATCAAATCCCAGATCTGAATTCTGATGAAATGTTGCAGGGATGATTTCTGTGGGAAATAGTGGGTGTCTTTGATATGGTATACATACATACCCAGTTTGTGACTTTGCAGACTTTACATACACTAAAAAAAAATTATATAACAAACTAAAATAAAGTGAAAAGCCAAAAAGCATAGCAGGGGCTCTTTAAAAGGCTGTCCTGCCGAGCTCAGCCTGCATCTTAAACTTGACCTTCTTTCAGCTCACTTCATTGCGTGGACATGAATCAGCTTAACATAAGCAGTAGCAGATCACCTCTCCGATGTATTGATCCCGGGTCTAGACTCTTTCCTATAAGTGTCATTTTGCCAGTGAAATCACAGGCTGAGCAGACAGTAATGCCCATGCTAGTGGTGCAGTTGCAGTCATTTGCAATCTTTATCGGTGCTCTTTGGCTGTTAAATGTTTTGATTAGACACCTTTTAGATTTTCCAGATGAGTGTTATATTTCCTTGGTGTTCTCACCAAAAAAGAGTGCATGTTGTGGGAACATATCACCACAGTCAGGTTTAGACTTTTATTCATACTGTAAGACTGCCCATTTAAAAAGTTACACAGGCAGGGGATGCAATCAACCATATTTTTACATTATTGTGTTGATTATTACATATGAGAAAGGTGTTTTGTTTTTGGGATTAGTGGCAAATCTTTGTGTCTAATTTTCATGATATCTAATTTGATCATTCGTTTCAGATTCAGGTGTGTTCTATTGAGCATAATTGAAAATCTATTGATCCCAGTGAGAAAGATGCATGGCCATTCAGTGTTTATAGCACATACTCATTAATGTTTAATTAGTTGTATTAATATTAGTGAAATAAAACCTTGTTGTATGGTTCCTATGGGCGTCTGAGCAATAACAAGGTCAGACAAACACCATAACACTTAACAATTTCCAGGCTCACATACAAAGATGATAACCTTCTCTGATGCACTGAAGTTCAAACGACTCCAGTCTTAATCCTCTTTACTTTCCACCTAAGCAGCTGTATGTTTCCTAATGATTTGTGCCCAGTTTACACTCCCCTATCTTGCGCGCTTTCATCTTATCCTAAATAGGACAAAAGCTTGTTATATTTAAAAGAAGTTGTCATTAATCTCCGCTTCCTGTCATCGCTGAAGCTACAGTGGGAGTGATCTGAGTTGAGCATTGTCTGATCCGGCGTAGGCTGGTTTCCATCTGTCAGTAAATGCCACTGATCAGAGAGAAATTTCAAGCCTCTTCCTTGCCTCCTGCATCGAGTGCGAACCCATCGCCAGTTTGATTCTAAACATCTCAACACTAATTGTTTGCTTTCTGGCTTTTAAGATGCTGCAGGAATTCATTGGCATTAAAGAAGATGTTCCCTGTCGGCTCATTTTTCGTGTCTTCCTAACCTTGTTTTCTTCTTATGCTGTTTTAAGGGTACTTTGAGTGAAGTGCTGTTACTATAAAGAGAAATGCCCTGTGGGGTGGTACCTATGTATGTCAACATTTGCGGTTTTCCGAAAGAGAATTAACAAATATCTCGAGTCTAAAATGAAAAGTAAACAGCATTGCATGCAGAAAACAGTCATACGCATACTGTGTACCCTGACCCACAACTGCACATGTAACTGCTTCCCTCCGGTGTCCTTTATGTAACAAGAAGTTCTGACTTTCTTGAACTTCTGGCAGCTAAGGCAATCTCAGTAAAGACATACCTATTTCTGACAACATCGGCAAGAAATAGGTGACACTTACACAATCCAGAACCAACGGATTGCAGCAACTCCTTATCTTGTCTCACAAAGATATGAACAGCAAGTCCATTTACCTCTGTGGCCATAAACCAAACCTGTACCTGACGACAAATGTTCAAAGAGGTGCAAGATTTTAAGACACCTCGCCCTCAATCTCAGGAGACATTCTTTTAAGCTTCGGTTTTAAATATGTAAGCTTGATGTAAGATTTAAGTTTACTGGGCGAAGACAGGGCACATAGAACATGCACTATTGTGAATTTTGGCATGTTTCTAAGTCTCATGAAAAGCAGATGTTTCAGGCTGTTCATCAGGTGAAATGACCCATCATGCAGTTTATATTCCACTCAAAAGTGAGAGCTGGGAAAAAAACAACTAGCAGATGCACCGATTCCTTTTTGAATGCTGAACCCCAGCTGCTCAGCTGTCTGTGCGGCTGTTGGAAATCAAGTGATATTATAACCTGATAGGTGCCCAGCCATCTAGAGTTCACAAACTTCCATGGACGTTAAGAGGGTGAGTAGCAGCCAGGTGCTGCTATTAAAAGGCACTTGATTAATCGATCAAGCAAGTGCAAGCACCTCTATAAAAGCAGACGTTTTTGGCAGTTTGCTCGTCTGGTGGATTTAGGTGGATGTTAACACAGCCTTCCCAGGAATGGAAATCCCAGCAAATTCACCCCAAGGTCAGATCATGCAATGCTCAGAGAAATTGCAAAAAAAACCAACAGCTACATCTCAGAGTCTGCAAGCCTCAGTTAGCATGTTAAATCTTAATGTTCATGTCAGGAGAATGGGGGGGGGGTTGCTGGGAGCGAGCTTCTCCTCTGTAAAAATAACGTGTCAGCATTGCTCATGTTTGCAAAGTTGCATCTGAGCAAATCACAAGGCTTTTGGAACAATGTCCTTTGGACAGATGACACCAAAGTGGAGATGTTTAGCCATAATGAATAAGGTCACATTTGGTGAAAACCAAATTTCCTCCACAATGATGTGAGAGACTGATAATGCCTGAAAATGATTACTTCATCTTATTGCTGCTACAAGCTATTGATTCAGGGAGTGTTTTTCACATGACTGCATCAGCTCCTGAGAGAAGGTTCTTTTTCATGATCGTATGTACACGTGCAAATTTGTCTGTCCCTAGACAAGCTTTTGATGAAGTGTGGCGAATTAAAGTGGCTTAGTTAATATAAACCGGGATAAAGCAAAACATATTATCTGCTACTCGTGATTTTTTTTAGTCTGATTGTATTTCTTCCCAACTATATGAAGGAAACTAAACTGACACTAAACCCATTTTAATCCTGGGTGTTTTCTTCTTGGCTGGACGTGTTGACATGGGGTGTTTTCTGAATGCATGAAGCAGGCAGAGGTGTCTGTAGCAAAAGCTGTGACACCTATCACCGTATTTCATTTGTAGCCGGCTGTCTTTGTCTAACCCCAGAGCTAAATGCAAGCAGAGGACTCGGCAGTGAAAACAAACGTGCACAGATGGTCGAGAGTGAAGGAAGAAAGAAAAAATAGCTTTCGGGATGTTGCTTACAGAGCAGACATAATTCATTAATATATATTGTATCCTACCTCTCCTATCAGTTTCTCTCTGAATTGCTCAGACTATTCTCAGCAGCCGAAAAAAGAGAATGTGGAGAAAATATCTTTCTTTGAACCTTGTGGGTCAATTAATTCAAACAATACAGCTTTCATTGCTAGGAAAAAAAAGGAAGAAAAAGAAGAAGGAGGCTGAATTTCTTTGGGTTTCTGTCTGCATAACAGCAAAAATGCTCTTTGACTTGGTTTGTTTGTTGCTTAATTGGAAAAAAAAAGTTCCAAGGGCTCTTTGTTCACTTTAGTTTTATGATAAAGACCACTGCCTGAATGAAACTGGGTGTAGTCCCTTTTACTTTGTTCTTAGGCAATTTACTGCCATTAAATTATTAAATAGATAGATACATGAAATAAAAAATATTTTTGCCTGAAGCATGTCAAAGAAATCTGATAGCAGTGAATGAACAAAAGGGGAGCGGATATTTTTTTATTGGTATAAGGCAACAATTTCTAATCAGAACATAAATGTCCCCAGGGAGTTGCTGAAACTAATGGAAAAATACTTCAATAAAGTGATGAAGAAAAGCAAATTGGATGCACTGTTAAATTTGATGGCTAGAAGTAAGTGATAACTGAAATAATTTGCTTAAAGGAAGTATTCAACCGCACCAGGTGGTTATAGTATAACAGCAAACATTTCCCAGTTTACCTTGACTGAAAAACTGAAGATCTATATGAAAAACCAAAAAAAAATATTCACCGTCTGTAGGACGGGGGGTATCAGTGAGGTTATAATTAAGTTTTGCTACATCGCCAAGCAACCAATCTTTTTTCTGACTTCTTTTTACTAAATGTAAAGCTGGGAGAGTCCCAAGCAAAGAAAGAAAGTGAGCTTTCATTATGGGACTGTAATATTTTCAATTTTGTAGACAAGACTTTAGGCAGTAAAGGTTCTCAACTGTTGCCAGCAGGTCAGTAAGGTTTGAATTTGAATTTTTGAATTTTGAATTTGAATTTATTTATTTTTGGTAGGGACAGTGCACATTAATAACAGTCTGTAAGTGTGACAGAATTAGCCAGAAAGGCTATTTTTCATCTGTTGTCCCTGGACAAGGTGTGGGCAAACTTGATATAAAGAGTGTAATAAACTCATTTGTTAGCCTATTACAGCATCTTCTTTTTTGATCAGTACACCACAAAATAAAGTCAAACTTACATGAAACTCTAAAGTAAGGAGCATGGTCTGGTCTTGTGTCCGCATTGCAGCAGTGTAAAGAATGCAGAGATGCAGCTGCTCTGCAGCTCGCCAAATGACAATCAAGACCGAGCACATTCTTGAGCCACTCATTTCTTTATATTTTGCTATAAGGAGCCAGACTTTCTGAGGATTTTTTTAAAATGTTCTTGAAACCGTTCCCCAGGCTTTCTGAAAGTATCTCAAAGTGTTTCTTTGGATATTGCTAAAGAGCTATTGGTTGAAAAATAACTTGAACTAAAAATTTCCCATTTGGATTCATCACTCCATCAGACCTGTTGGCACTGATTTTCAGTCCAGTTTTTGTGTAATCAGCAGAAGCATACCGGGATAGAAAAGCAGATGACTTTTCTATCCTGGTGCTATCAGTCATGGATTGACATCCCCAGAGTCCAGACCTCAACATTATTGAAGCAGAACAGAGCAAAGGAGGCCATCGTCCAAAGAAGAGCTTTGAATGTCCTTCAAGAAGCCTGGGGGAAAATTCCTGAAGCCTATATAAAGAAATTACAAGAAAACTGCTTAGGAGAGTTCAGACTCTTGGGCAAGAACAAAGGTTGACTTTCAAGCTCATTAGAATTGATTCTCTTTACATGTGTCAAGTATTCATACTCAATTAAACATGGATCACGTTCAATTAAACTAAAGTTTATATGTTGAATGCCAATAGGCTATTCCTCATGCGCATTATCATTATTTATCCAGCCATCCACCTATTTTTATTTTCTAAACAGAGATGCCCAGAGCCTTCTCTCCCCTGCCACCTCCTCCAGCTCTTCTGGAGGGATCACCAAGCCAGCCATGTCATCTCTCCAGCATATCCTGGGTCTGACCTGCGTGTCCTCCCAACAGGACATGCCTGAAATGCTTCACCTAGGAAGCACGGAGACATAATAGACAGAGCCTTTTGGCTCATTTACAGTATGGAGGACTGAGTTCCTCACCCTATCTCTACACACAGCTCGTGGCCTCTTTAGGAACGTAGATCAACCGGTAAATTGACAGCTTCGCTTTCACGGTCAGCTCTCTGTTCATCACAACAGATTGGTCCAATGTCCACTTCACTGTTGAAGCCACAAACCAGTCCAGTGCAAACTGTAGGTCACCACCTGAGGTGATCCTGAGGTCATCAAACTGGAAACCCTCCATCACTTGGCTGCACCTAGAAATTCTGTCCATAAAAGTTATGAAGAGAATCTGTGTTATGAACAAAGCGCAGCCCTGTGGGAGTCCAAATTGCCCCAGGAATGGGTCTGATTTACTGCCAGCAATGCAAACCAAGTTCTCTCTACAGCTGTACAGGGACCAAATAGCCCGTTACAATTGGCCAGATTCCCCACACTCCAGAAGCATCGCTCACAGGACACCCAGAAGAACAAGATGAAATGCCTGATGAAAGATGAAAGATGGGTTAGTGGTGTACATATAAAAATAGAAAGACACAGGAACAATATACTTTTATTTTATTACTGGACAATATTATCACACATGGCAAACTTTCCTCATACGGTGCAGGCCACGGGTGGTGCTCTTGTAAACACATCAGTTGCAGTTTCCTAACTATTCAGTTCATACGGCTAGCCGTACACCACCACTACTTTATATTCCCCATTCACTGATTAAAGATTCATAAAACTCTGAGCTTTTATTAGCCGCAGAGACTCACGCCAGCACATTTCTCAGTCAATCGCTTCTTCAGCTCCAACACCAAACCCAAACCTTCACTCTCTAGCTTTTTTCATATTTCCATCTCTCCATCTCACTCCCCACTTGCCATCCCTCTATCTGTACGAAGCTGTTCCGGTGTGTGATCAAAGCGGTGTGTGAGAGTTCTTTCCTCCCTCTGTCAGAAGCAAAAAGACAAGGGAAACAAAGGCCCCACAGTAGTCTGCCACAAATAACCTCTTCACAGCACAGCACAACACACACACACACACACACACACACAAACCATACTGACTCAGCCTATGGCAGTGTTAAGAAAAGTGAGTAAGGCAGATCTGTTTGAGTGCACTGCTGCTTGTTGGGTCTCTATGATTCCCAGCATAAAAGGATGCAGCTTCTAATTATCTCTTTTTTGCTACAAACTGACACGACACATAGAGAATGACTTGACTGATAGCGGAGTTGACTTCCTGCTTTGTGGTGCAGAACGTGAACTTGAAATGTGTTGCAGCCTAACTAACAGCAGACAGTAAAAGCAGAATGCACGGATGTGCAGCAGTATTCATTCTTGACAGTATTAAGTTGAAAGAGAAAAAAAAAACGTCCTTCGGTTCAATTTTCAAAGGCACTGCTTTCATTTGACTATCTGTTCAGTGTTTTTAGGTGGCCATTCAGGGGCACCTTGAATAATATTCTAATTTCCATTAGAGACAGAGTCCATAGAGAATTAGGTACTTGAAGCACACACACTTCACATCAGCTGTGGAGTTAATGCAAATACTCCCAGAATTTCTTCAACACATTTTGTTGTCCTGAATTTGTTTTCTGCCCTTCTCCCTCTTCACTCACATGTATCTGCACTCTACTTGCCCTCCACAAAACTCTCCTTCACACTTCAAACTTCCTGTATTCTCCATTATGCGTTTTTATTTTTTCATTAATCTGAAGCCAAATTGAGCCTTTCGAATTAGATGCCTTGGTCCAAATGTAAGCTGATGGTGTCAGAGCTGCTGCGAACAGAACAGGTGAGGAGGCATTTAGTGCTGGTGGTTCCAATTTGGCTTCCATCAGCTTGATGCCTCTTGCTCTGTGTGAGCAGCAGCCTGTAATAAAGGTTGGTCACTTTCTGCTGCAGTTTTTTTAAGGTGATCGTCTTTCCAAACTATGGTTTAAAAGTTTGTTATGACCAACAGGTGTATGTTAAACTCAGAAGAGCAGAAACGTCATGAATCTCTAATCATTTTCTTTGTTTTAGTGTAGTTGTTGGTCTCAGCCTCTGAGTCTGTCCAATCGTACTGATTCATCTGGCACTGTGACACGCAAGAGTGGTTTATCAGTGGAGAAATCAGTGCAGCTATCCTGCCATTAAACACCCCGTGTGGGACTAACCCTGTTCTAAGCTGTGTTCCATATGTACTGGTCACTTGTGTTTGGTTGGGACAAATTGAATCTCCTCCCCCACAGAAATGGGTTAGAGTGGAGGCACTGTTGAACTCTAATGAGTTGACATCTCTGCCTGATATCAGGGTAAGCCATTTAGCAATGATGAAACACAATTCAGATGCACCACCGCTCTCTTCTTGTTTTCTTTTTCTGCCCTATCAGTAGATTGTCAGGGATTGCGGCACTGCGATTCTGTGGTTACCCAGTCCCTGTTCGATGTCGGATAGGCACCGGGGAAACTGTGTGGCTCATTATCCTCCATTAGGGTTTATGGCTGAATCAGTGTGGAGGCAGCTTTGGGCCGTATAATGAGTATGGTTGAAACCACAGCCTTGCAGAGCAGGTGCTACTTGAACACAAGCATCACTATTCTGTGCCTCTCTGCCAGGACTGCACCATTGAAACACACAGACATGCACATATCTGTGCCCACTTATGCACAATTCTGCAAATGTGGACAAAAAAAAAAACATGTCTGCACATGTATCGATATTTTCATTTAAGAAAGGAAAAAAGGATTCCATCTGACAGAACTGAACAGAGCCAGGCTCAGTGTTGTACTGAAGCTGATATGACTTGACATATTCCGTTAGAAATGTCTTCTTGCACTCCTTTTTTTTCTTTTAGAAAAACACTGGCACCATAGATATGTTACTTATCCTACTAAACATATGTGTCACATAATAAACTCATCACAAAACCTTCTCGGCTGCAAAACAAAAACCGGTTCATCCCCCTTGATGTCTGTCTCTTGCTCTGTCTTTCTGCTGCACTGGCAGAGGTTGCAATAAGTTTTTCATGGGTACCCTGTGCATCTACTGTATGCCAATTAGGTTATACTGATGCCCCCTTTGTGTCTCTTTGTTTTTGTGTAATTCTCTGAAAATAATGTAAAAGCAGTTTTCTCTCTGCATCTCTGGTGTTCCATATCGCTCTCTGCAATGATTAACAGATGGGCTTTTGGCTCTTGGCTCCAAATATACATTTTGGCAGAATAAAAGCAGCCAAAAGATCTATCGCACATTATCACACCTTCGACACTGGAGATTTAGCACCATTAACCTTCTCAGATTTTTAAATGTTATCAGAAAATTGTTTTCATGCTGTGGATTAATCTCCTGTTTTGTTCATAATTGGTGTCAAATCTCCCATATCTGTTTGAACAGCCATTTGGAAGCATATACAGAAACCGTTTGTGCAGAGGTTGTTTATTGGGACAGAACAGAGCAGTTACAGTGTTTGAACTGTAGATATTATTGACTGTGGAACATGGGATTGTTCCCAAACTGCAATTAGCCAGACAACATCTAGCAGCCATAACTAGGCATGGTGTTTGTGTCAGTCTTAAAGGATGAATCAGTGTGCAGCTGAAAAATATATAGCATAGTGTTTGCTGATGTATTGCTTGAAAGTAAAGTAAAGCAGAGTAATTAGCCATGTCAGGGAGAGCATTCACAGTGAGGGATTTTTTTTAAATTTTATTTTTATGTTTTAGAAAAACTGAAACCTCTATTGTCATGGCTCCAGGTCTGAAGTCTAGAGTTTAATGTACTTTTGAAGATTGACTTTTTTCATTTGTGATTCCTGGTTAAGCACCTTGAGGTGACTCTTTGTTGTGATTTGGCGCTATAAATAAAATTGATTTGAACTGAATTGAAAATGGAATTTAATTAGTTTTGCTTTTTTCATTTAAGTATAATTAATTATGATGTTTTCCGTTTCTGGTTCTTAGTTCCTCCCTCACTGTTCGTACATGTGTGCTGTTTCTTTATGTTTATCTTCCTTTTCCATGTTTTTGCCTTCTAGCGTCAGGTCTGTGCTCATGTTGAGTAGTTTCTTGTTTTACTTTGTCAGTCTTTGCCTGTCTTTGTCCTCTGTGTTTAGTTTTACTGCCTTGTCTCGCCTGCCGTGATTACGCTCAGTGTTGCCTGTTCCCTCTGTGTATACATTGTCTCTTGTCAGAGTCTCGTTGTCGTCATGGCTGTGTCTCATTCCTGTGCTCCCTGTGCTCTTCTTCTTCCCCAGTTTAGGTTTTCTTATTTTTATTATTCTCCTGGTTTGTGTATTTAACTTCTGTGCCCTAATTAAGGTTTGACTTTTTGTTGTTTGCCATCCTCTGAGTCCTGAATTTTTTGCCCTCACCTCCAGTCTGCTTCCACGCACCCCGACGTCAGTGCTCCAACTTTTGTTCTCCAGTAAACCAGGAGTTACACATGTCATGTCTTACTCAGATATCCAGTCTAGTAGACGAACTAGCTTCTGATCTGTAGTGACTTCTCAAAAGTAGGGAGTTTGTCACAAGGGCTTAGACAAAAGACAAAATTTAAATGGTTATATTTGTCTGTCCTGTTGATGTTCAGTCTTCTGTTTTTGGACTTAAAATGAAGGAGACAAACAAGCACAGGTCATGAACAGTTCTCTGTAGTAAAAAGAGTTACCATGGAATATACTTGTGTGGCTAGCAACCAAAGCTGTGACTGCTATATGGGTAAAGGGATGGACCAGTTTCAACTGTGCAAAAGAACTGACTGCTCACCACTGCAAAACACACCAAGAGGCACTGTGTGAAAATGCCTCAGGCACCAAACAGTGCTTACAAAATATGTGAATCTCATTTGAGCATGAGACTTCGCCCATTTGGGGCACTTTAGGAGGAAGACAATTCTGAATATGATGAGACAGGAGAGAGGGTGTGGCTTGTCCTGCATAGATGACTGGCTACACCAGGAGGCTGGGTGCATATGGTGGTAGTGATCCGTTACATCATGCAGCCAGACTTTAATGTCAGTTCTGGAGAAAGCATTCTGCAGCCAATTCAGCAGGAGCAACTTTTCGAGTTGCTGACTCGTTAAAGGTATTGCACTTCTGTCAGAGCACCACCTGCCCATGCTGCTGCAGCTAGCTCAGCGTTAAGGAAAGCAGCTTGTCCAGTTGAGCGCCTGGCTGTCTTGTGCATGAGAACTCTCCAAAATGTGGTATGACCCCCGCTTCTCCACCCATCCAGTCTCTCCCCTGCCCTGACCTGCTCTGCTGTGCCAAAAAGTCTTTTTATGACTAACATCTTTGTTTATGTTGCCAAATAACATGTGGACAACACAAGTTACAAAGGGGTTATACATAAAATAAAGAAAGGACCTGTTTTGCAAGTATCTTTATGACTTTCCGTTATTGTACCTTTTCTCTGTGTTCTACATTAAAATCAATCCAGTTCTTTTTGGCCACTTAAATTTATCTTTATAGAATTATTATGCTATATTTATTGCAATTTCTGCTGCCCTCTTGGCCTCTTGAAAAGACATTTTTCAATGAGAATTTTTACCTGGATGAATCAAGAATGTATGAAACTCACTTTACCAAAAACCGATTGCAGCTTCTACCTTGTGGCGGGAATGTTCTTTCGGTTTCAAAGAGACTTGATATCATTCATTAGAGAGATGTTTGAGGTATGTTTAACAGATTATAGGCCAACAAGTCATTTTCAACAGTTCAAATACTGAAAATTGCTTTTTGGCACAACCTGTTCAGCCCCGTTTTGGGATAAGTCATGAAATATGAGATGATAGGGTTTTATTTTAAGAGTTATGTGATTTTTAAAATCCCAGTGGGTCAAAATGACCCCCTTGGCAGTCTTAGAGTTAATCCACCAAATGTAGTTTTTTTTTGTATAGGCAGAGTTTACTTCACATGAGCCACCCCTAGGTGCAGTGGTTCCTAGATGGGGCCACATGGTGAGTTCTGCAATATGAGGAGACCATCGAAGGTCAGCTTGTTCCACGGTGGGATGTTTAGTGGTTGCTGTATTCCATCCCAGATTCACCATCTGACTGAGTGTACTCTGTGTATTGCCCAACAAGGGTGGGCTAAAAATGACTAGGACATTATGTAAGGTATGTGGTTCGAGGCTTGAAGCTTGATGGTGGTAGTGGTGGGGTCAAGTAGTCAGTTCTGTTAATCATAAAGCAAACGTATAGCTCACACGCAACACAGAATAATTAACGACTCCACCATAATGTTTTGTCACCGTGACAGAAAACCAATCATCCATCGCAATGCCTCTCTTTTGGTTGGCCGTAGGCTTACAGTCTGAGGCAGAGACAGAGGCCCTCTGTGATGGGCTTAGGCTGAGATCTGTTCACTAGCTCAGCCATCTAAGCGCTTCAAATGACCCACAATATGCTAGAGTGCCCACAGGGGAAATAAAGCTTCCAGACATGAGACTCCATCACCACTGCGTTCAAGTGAGGGAAATGGTGGGGCAGAGAGCGTTTAACCATCCTTGCTTCACTGGCCTCCCGCGTCTTGTTAAAAGCCGATGGCTACTTATGACAGAAGGGATAGTCGAGATGATGAAATGTAATGGGCCAAGAGGAAAGGAGCTTGGCTGAAGAGGGTCGGAAACTAAAAGGGAAAAAGATATGGCGGCAGATGGGAGAACTGAATGGTATTAGTATAAAGTAGCTTATTTGTGTGTGTGTGTGTGTGTGTGTGTGT
>VUQK01010452.1:0-14541 GCA_015106715.1 Bujurquina vittata | reverse complement strand
GAGAAGAGAAGGAGAGGGGGGGGGGGGGGGGGGGGGGGTATCAGGGATTTGTTACGGACCAGAAGGTAGAGCAGTGGATAAATCACCAACCACCACCTCAGGGCACCAGGCGGAGGGGAGGGAGTTCGAGCTATGCCTCATGTTTGTAGATGATCCAATAGATGAGGCAAAATTTAATTTCCAATAAAAATATGGGCAAGGGAAACATTATTGTGATGTAACACCTGGATCGCACTGACATCCCTGCCTTATAACCTCAAACTGCCGCTGATCCAGTTATTATACATTGTCACATGAAAAGAGTGAAGAGAGTAGGATTATATATAAGGGTATCAAGAACCGTCCTTTAAGCTGCAAGTGTCATAGCAGCAAGAGCTTTCAATCTTTTCACACTATCTTAAGTAGACGCACTGATACATTTAATCCATATGATCACATGCTGCCACTACTCCCTTTAGCCTTAAGTACCAACACAGATAAGAGCATACACCATTAGGGCCTTAACCTCAATAGAGGATGAGACACACACTATCTCACACACACAAACACAAACCAGAAGAAAACTTAATAGGCTTGTGAATGCACCCTGCTAGGTCAGAAAAAGACTGCAGACTGTTTGTGTAGGCTGTGTTTGCCCGGGATATACATGTGTCATTTTTCATCCCCTTTCTCAGCAGGTTTGGCCTTTGATGTCTGCATAATGTACCAAAGGGTCCATTAATCCTTATGCTGATAATAAAACTATATGGCAAATTTAAGGGTTTATGCTGCCACTGCAGTAAAATATTGTATACAAAACTCGAGGCAATAAAAACCTTTTTATTTTGATTCTCGTATTCAGTACAATGAACCAATCAATAAAAAGAAAGTATCTTTTGCAGTTGTTATAAAACTATTACAAGTTTGCAACATTCGTCAGCGCTGGTTCAGAACCTTCTGTGTTTTTACTGTGTCTGAATATCTTGTTTCTGTGCCTGCAAGTAACTTTTTGATGGGAGGTTTTCTTCTATAGCCATGTCTAGTGAGTCTAGCTAAAGTGTGGTAAACGCCTTTCCTTTTCCAATATGCGAGTGCTAATGGCTACGAATAGTTCTGCTCAAGTAACACAGGTACATCTTCTTTCAGAGGTCCTCTTAGAAATATAAAAATAATTTGGAACTTGATTTATAGTGATTTGACAATATCCTCCCTAGCTGCAAGTTTTTGGATTGTTGGAGAGAGAGAAGAACTCATCAGAGAAAAGAATAAAATTGAGACTTTTTTCAAGTTTGAATTAACCTCCAGCAAAAGATTTTGTTCTGGACCTCAAGGTTGGGTGACAAGGTTATTTTGACCTTGAAAACAAAAAAACAACAACAACCCGGACCTCAAGGTTTCATGTCTTTGGTAAAGAAAACCAACAAAAAAAACCTCACGCAGCCTCTGAAAATGGGGGACTGTGGGGGTCATGATTCCAAAACAGTTAATGCAAAATTTTTGTAAACTCGCTTGAATTAAAGGTGAAAGTTTGCATAGTGGTCAAGTATATAAGGCAAGATTACCAAAAAAGTGTCACTATTCAAATACGTATGGACAAGAAGCTGGACAAGTGCTTTAGGAATAAATGTTGGACTAGCTCCTGTCAGAGAATCCAATAGTTTTAACGTCTTCATGTACGTGTGTGGACGAGCGAGAGAGAGAGAGAGAGCAGAAAAAACAAAGGAGAGGCAGGAAGGTTGGGCTGAGGATGAGCCAGCTAAGATCTATGGGCTGTCAGTAACACTAATCAGGATTTCCCCTGCAGTATTCATCTCTAGAGCACAACCAGAAAGTGGGCACTAACCAGCAGTCGGTCAGCCTAACTAAACAGACTGCCATGGCTACACCACTGCTTTCCAGTCATAACAATGATGAAAGCAAACTTATTGAAGACTCATCTATCATGTTTCCATTTTTGTTGGCATTTTAGCTGTGTTGTTACCTTATTTTTGAAAACTGTGTGTGCCTCCTTGAGGAAGGCTTTTTGCTTTTTGGTTGTCATCATTGTTAAAAAGACAAATGATCACATGGGGAGCATTAAGACGGTTTGATGCAGTGCCATACTCTTCCAGCAACAATATGATGAAGGGGAAATGAGGTAACGCTGAGAATATGACAGAACACTGTGCATGTTAAATATGCGCACAGGCTGATTTCTAGTATAAAAATTCAGGAAAATGCAATCAGCAGCCCGTCAGTGATGTCGAACTCAAAGCAACTGAGCCACATTCATGTTTTGTTGTTCTAAGGTTGACTCATTTCCAAATCCTCTGCTTCTCCCAGTCAGACTTCTGTTCATTTTCAATTCTCCACAGTTTGCATCTGACTTTGTCAAAGTTGTCTGAAATACATTCGTTAGAATATGTCATTGGAATAAAAAGGCATGGGGGAGGAGGAGTGGGGGCCAAAGTAATCAAGGGAGCTAAAAAGCGTGAAAGTACCATTACTCATAATGCCATATACACATTTGAAAGATAAATGACTGCAATCCCATGGCAGCCCTCTAATACTGGATCCAGTTGGGTGGAAAGGAAGAGAAAAAAATTTCCTCCTTCCTTGTCATGCTACCGTTGCATTAAATAACTGGAGCCTCAAAAGAAAACAGATATCTTAAACCCATTTTAAGACAAAAGAATGATAAGACTAAAACATCAGTCTGTGGTTTTAAAAATGTAATCTCAGATGCAGTACTGTGCAAAAGTCTCAAGACACCCCTCATTTCTTCATATTTTACTAGGAAAATGGGAAACAGATGCAGCGATGTATGAAATCTTCAAACATATATTAAAATACTGTATAAAAGCCAAAAAAAAAGAGTTTGAAGAATTCTAACAAGCTTGAAAGTCAAGCTTTGGTGTAACCACCTTTATTCTTCAACACAGTCTGAACTCTCTGAGGCAGCTTTCTTGGCATTTATTTAGGTAGTCTTCAGGAATCGTTCTGCAGGTTTCTTGAAGGACATTCAAAGCTCTTCTTTGGATGTTGACTGCCTTTTGTTCCACTCTCTGTCAAGATGATAGCATGCTGCTTCAATGATGTTGAGGTCCGGGCTCTCAGGAGGTCAATCCATGGCTGATAGTGGTTCATCGTGTATTTTTCTATACTGGTGTATTTTTTCAGCACTGGCTGTGTGTTTGGGATCACTGACATGCTGTCCCATCACTGATGGGAATATCCTCCCACGATCAATGAAAATATAAAATCAATGTAGAAGTCTGGAAAACATTACACCCCAATTTCATAATAGAAAGTCTTTTAGCAGACATCTTATTACCGTCTGCAAAACTATTTTGCCCTTTTATCCAAATACCTTTAGTCACCCTGGGGCTAGTAACGATATAATACACATTCCAGCAAATATATGTTTTCAATATTAATAATACTCAAATCAAAACAATTTTAAGCATAATGTAAGAGACTGATATTCAGTGATTATCTTTAACATTTCTACATATTTTTTTCAATAAGACAATAAGACAGAAATAATGCATACTCACAAGGTATTCACATCAATATTATGCTCATGTGTGTACAGGAATATGACTACATTATGCACCCATATTACACAATCTGTGGATATCAATGCATTTTGTAAATCACTATAATCATAAGGCAACCATGTTGTTTGCATTTGAGCAATATTGCTGAGCAGTAGGTATGGCTTTAATATTGCTCAATGATGAGCTATTTATTGCCATGAGTCCTCCCTGACCAACATGATAGACAATCACAGGTTAATCAATAGGGCTGACTAGAACTGATGTTACTGTAAACACACTGGGTCTTTACCTAGAAACCTGGGATTTCCCAGTTTCTCACTATCTCGCTACTACCAGCTATTCAGTGACCTAGGTCATTTTCTAGATAGGGGGAATCCTCACTTTCAGTCAATAATAGTCAAGTAGGTATAGCCAATCACACAGCACAATATGATCAGGCTAAGCCAGTCAGGCATGAGAAAGAGGGTACATTATCAAATATTATCATAGCATTCGCAGCCTGAAATCCTCCATGTTGTTTACTCTCCACTTCACATAAGTTTAGCCAAAGTGTACAAAGGGTACTAAACATCCAGGAATATGGTGCTGTGCATCTTTAAAGAGTAAAGAACACATGGCAAATTTCATGGCTCTACGCCTTGTGACAGACAGTATTATGACAATGTCCTCCCGCTTTATTTTGCATGGGAGAATGAATACAAAGCTGTTGCCAATCAGTTGCTTTCCAGATGGGATTGTATGATGGATCAAAATCTGTATTTTTCTATGTTCACAATTCCATCAATTTTGACAAGCTCCCCAACACCACTCGCTAAAATGCAGCCCCAAACCATGACAGAGCACCAGTTATTAACAGACGGCTGTAGACACTCATTGTTGTACTTCTCTATTGACCTCTTCCATACATACAGAACTAAAAATTTCTCATTTAGATTCATCACTCCATCAGACCCGTTGCCACTGATTTTCAGTCCAGTTCTTCTGTAATGTGGCCACTTCAGCCTTTTCTCCCTGCTCCCCTTCCTTAAGAATGGCTTAGTGACAGCCACCCTTCCACTAAGACCATTTCAATTGAGGCATCAGTGAACAGTAGATGGATCAGCTGAGAGGCCAGATGCATCTCTCTGGTCCTATGTCAGGTCTTTGCTGGAGTTATTTCCTATTTCTTAAGAACATAACTGTTCATTAGGTTTTAGGCCTGATACTTCTTCTTTTGTCCTCCACCTGTCCAGTTTCCTCACGTTTTTGAAGGTCACACTGCATATCACTCTGAGTTTTCAGCCAAAATTATCTGTATTATCGGTGGCATTTTTCATAGATTCAACTAAAGAAATGAGAACAAATTCTGTGTTTTTGCAAAAGACTGCTAGTGATAAAGAGCCTGTTATGTGTAGAGACAACACTGGTTCATCCCTAGAGTTAGGTGACTCTTTTCTGCTTGACTGATTCATAGGTCAGTCTAAAGTGGCTTAACAAACAGAAAGAGACATTCCTGTGAAAACTTTAAAAGACATTCAAAAAGCACTTTAAAAAAATAACAAAAAAAAGAGGTCTGGCTGCTTGGAAGTAAAACAAAGAAATGAGGGGTGGCTAAAGACTTTTGCACAGTATGTTATGTATTGTATGGCATGTTCAGTATAAGCAACATGCTGGAACAAGACAGCCAAATGAAGAGTGCAGACATGACAATACTCTGGCTCAAGGTTTCTTCCTAACAGAGTTACATATTGTAGGAATATAATCTCAAAGACAATTTATTTTGACAGTTTTGTCCAAATATATTCTGTGTGCTCAAATACACTGCTTAAACCACACGGCAACTGCAACACACTGGGAGTTGTGTGCATTTTTATTTCATAGTCCTGAGTACTGAACACATCACTAGTGCTCGGCATGACTTAAAAAAAAGAAAGGCATAGAAAGTACTATCCAGTACTAATGAGTTCTGAAAACTGGACTCTGGTCCTCATTTGCTGATGTCAAGCAAACTAATTTTTTCCCCAGCAATTATAGTGATTTTTAGAGATGCAGTAAAAACACAGAAAAAAACAAATCGGACTCTAGGCAGACAAAGGACCACGTGGGCATGCCCACTGTGCAAACTAAGACTGTGCTATTTAAAGACATAGTGGGTGAGAAAAAAGATTAAGAGAAAACAGGAAAGGTTACAACAGTGAGACAGCAAACAATCACCTCATTGACACACAGTAAAGGATGATTAAAGCTGCCTAAACCTGTGGACACAAGTGGCCAGAACGGGCGAATGGGTCAAACAGCAGCAAGTCATAGCATCTGCCCTGCTCTTTATTCTCTAATATAAAAACCACAGCTGTTTTATGTGTGATCATCAGGAAGAGCACGCTGAGGCCCCGACAGCTTCCTACGCACTTGCAAAACCCTGTGGCCTCTCTTCTGTTGCCCCAGTCTTAACTTATTTGAAACTTTTTTACTTTTTTTTCTGGCAACCAATGCAGAGTGAGAAAATATTTCAAAAGAAGACCCACTTTCATTTTTTATTTCTAAATATCCCTTGCATTTAAAGACCACAATGTTCCTCTCAGGGACAACAAAATAAGTTTTACTGACCACTCTTTGAAGCTCTTTACACTACATGCAGCATTCACCTTTTCACAGGAGACTTTATGTATGAGAGATTAAATGATTAATAAATTAGATTAACAGATATATTTTCAAATAAACCTTTTCAGAAGGTTTAACATTTAGAAGCATTCTGTGTCAATGCTACTAACATTTAAAGTGTTCGTGATGGCTTGTATAACATGGGTTATAAACAGCAGTTTCTCTTGACATGGGCGTATGACACATTCACACACCAGTGTGATTTTACTCCCCTGGCATTTTTTAAAAGTTGTTTAGCTGCTCAGAAAGCCGTGGGACTCGGGGAGAAAGGTAACAATTGCCAACAGCAACAAACTTTGACACAAAGAGAAGTATAAAGAAAATCCAGACAAAGAAGCAAGGAAAAAATAAGGGAAGTTAATTAGGAAGCCTCTACTTGGAGGAACCATGAGACTCACAAGTACTGAGAGTCTGAATAACAATCAACTGAACTAATGTCATATATATATGGAAAACAACCTTCAGTAACACTAAGAAACATTTACGCAGTGTTACATCATGTTTCCCTCTGGGCTCAAACACAACAGCTTCCACTGCACCACAGCAATGCCTGGGTCAGGGTTACAAATTAAACTCTATCCATGAAATTACTTCAGCGGCTTCAAAGCATTAAGTTTTCAACCTGAAAATCTTTATATTCTATAATAATTCCTCACTGGATTTGCTCTGTGTAGCGGTGGTATGCTTCAATACAGGTATGGCCATATCCCAGCAGGGGAGCCTGTCTACTGAAAAGTGTTTTGTTATGGTGGGCCACACAACAGGCTAAAACAGTATTAGGCTACTCGATCTTTCGACACAGCTTATTTTTCCTGTCTCATAGATGTTGTGTTGTTGTCAGAAAAGGAGAGGAGTCAACAGACTGAGGTGACAAGTTTTTTTCTTTTCCTTTCTTAGACTTCAAGTAGTGATCTGGGAACTAATATGCAGTATTAATCAATATCATGCAGAAAAGGCACAGCTTTGTGATTGGAACAACTTGGACAACAAAGTACATTTAAAATCCAAGAACACTGGTCTGACTAGTTTTTCACTACTCGCTGGATCAGTCAGGTGAAGCATGAAATACTACAAAGCATACACAAAGCTGTGCGTGTACACCAACAACAACTGATTTCCTTTCAACAGCACAATTCTCCAGCTATCTATTTTATTTATCATCCCTGCCGTGACAATTTTTGCATCTGCTTTTGTAACTGCTTGCTTCCATTAAGCAGATGCAAAATCCCAACAGTTAAATAATAATCAAAGGCACTTGTTTAACTGAGCAAGTCAGCAAGCGTGCGCACCTTTATAAAAGCAGAAGTTTTACCATTTTCCGGTTCTGGAGTGTTCAGGTTTGTGTTAACACAATACCATGGAGGAAAAACAAGCCATTATCTTAGAGAAGAAATTGGTGCTTCTCATCAATGTGGGAAGGGCTATAAGGCCATTTCCAAACTACACTCCTCAAAAAAATGAAGGAACACTTTGAAAACACATTAGATCTCAATGGGGAAAAAATCCTGCTGATATCTAAACTCATATACATGTGCTTAGAGTGAACCTGCTCTCATCTGTGAAAAGCACAGGGCACCAGTGGTGGACCAACCCATTCTGGTATTCTATGGCACATGCCAGTCGTGCTCCATACTGCTGGACAGTGAGCACAGTGCCCACTAGAGGATGTTAAAAAAAAGGAAAAAAAGAGGATGTCGGGTCCTGAGGCCACCCTCATCATGAATTTTTTGATTGGTTTGTCAGAGACATTCACACCAGTGGCCTGCTGGAGGTAATTTTTAGGGCTCTGGCAATGCTCATCCTGTTCCTCCTTGTGTAAAGGAGAAGATACCGGTGCAGTTGATGGATGAAGGACCTTCTATGGCCCTATCCAGCTTTCCTAGAGTAACTGCCTGTCCCCCTAGAATCTGCTCCATGCTCCTGAGACTGTACTACAATGAGAAATATTATTCACTAGTGGAAAACATTCAAGACAGTTGTCATTCTTTCCAGAAGTGGATGAAAAGCTACATGTCAGACTCTACAGACATCAGGTAGCATGTTAAATGTTAAAGTTCATGACAGCACAATTTTTAAAAGACTGGACAAGTATGGCCTGTTTGAAGGGATGCCAGGAGAACACCTCTTCTCTCTAAAAGAACGTGGCAGCAATGTGCTTTGGACAGAACCCAAACACAGCACAAACACCTCACACCAACTGTCAGCACAGTGGTGGAGGCGAGATGGTTTGAGCTTGTTTTGCAACCACAGGACACCTTGCAGTCATTAAGACGACAATGAACTCCTCAACAATGCAATGATCTGAGACTGATAAAATCATACGAAAAAGATATTTCAGGTTATTACCACTAAAGGCTGTTCTATAAGATGCTGTATTGCATTGCTGTTATATTTTATAGAGGTTACACAGTGTTTCTGCAATTTGTATTGCTATTTCCTAAATAAATAACGAGTGCAATATGTCATGTGCTGTTGTTTATATGAGGTTGCATTTAAAAAATATTACCAACTGGTAAGGACCAGATGATTTTTTTTTATTATGCCCTGATACGTGAAACCTTAGATGTGAAAGAGGGTGCAGTTTCATTTCCATAGCATTGAATAACCCTACATAGGAGCGTGAATATATTTTACAAACCCATTTTTTACAATACAGGATTGGAAACCGTTTCCTTCTCTCTTACTCTCAGTATCATTTTTTTCAAAACTCCACCCCTCAGGCAAAAACAGTCTTGCTTTCCCATCACAACGCTATCTCAGAGATGATGTTTTCCTCGAAGGAAAAACACTGGTCCAACACAAAGCTTACTGACCTGGATGCACCTATAGCTGTGTTTGTGGTAGATATAGTATGTTGATTCATCAGGACTAAAGGAACTGTAGCTGCAAGCCTTTGCTATTTACCACACAGAACCTCAGATCATGTGTTTCTAGATAAGACAAGGGGCAGACAAAAGTGAAATTATATTTTCCATTATTGTACTGTTAAGACCCTATTTGAAAGCACTAAACACTGCTCTTATGGAAAGTCATATTGGATTAATGGGTAAGAAAGTGTTTCTTTAACAAAGCCAAGAAACAGTAACATGGACATAGACTATAAAAACAATCTTTGATAACGGTTTGTGTTTAAAATCTGTAGAAATGCCAGAGTAACAACAAATTACTTAGAAATAATAATATACTGTAAAACCTGTAGGAGCAAACAGTTTCAAAGTAAAAAGAGTCTAACCAAGACATTAGATATACAGTGGGGGTATATGAAGTCAGGCTTAGATCTTTCTTTCAGCCTACTTTAAACATGCAAATGTACATCCTCTCATCAAGAAAGCAAATCTTGACCCCACAGATACATAAAATTTTAGACCAATCTCTCATCTCACCCTTCTTTCTAAAGTATTGGCAAAAGTAGTTTTTCAGTAGCTGTGATGTACCTCAAGGTTCAATTCTTGGTCCAGTTCTGTTCAGATTATACATGCTACCACTTGGGTCTTTTAAAAAACATTATGTTGCTTTCCACTTTTATGCAGATGATACCCAGATTTACCACCTTAAGCCTGGATCCAAGTCCTCTGAAATTTTTTGACATGCTGTCTAGCTGAGGTTAAAACCTGGCTCTCACAAAATTTCCTCAACCTCTTCTTGAATCAGCTTTAAAGTACTGTTACTCACATACACAGTACCGTTAAAAGTTTGGACACATTTACTCATTCCTCTTGACTGGTACTGTAAGTCTTTGCACTGGCTTACTGCACATTATCTTGCAGACCATTCCTATGTCCCATAAAGCCTTCTAGTAATTCCGAATTCCTGATAGGTTTGTACAGGCAACGGTGGATTCTCAGTCTCACTCATTTTCTTTTTGCTATTCTTAAATAATTTGTATTGTTTTTTTATTATCATTATTTTACTGTTGTATATCTTTGGTCAACATCTATTGTGTTTAAATGTGCTATATAAATAAAATAAACTGACTTGAATTTCTTCTGAAAAAAATTTCCTCTTTGAAAATGAACATACAATTAAATGTGACCTTGCTGTCCTCAGATAGCTGCAGCTCTGTTAAAATACATGAGAGCAAAAAGCGACCATGGCACTGTGTGAAGACCAGTCAATAATCCAATAAGCAGAAGGACAGACGAGACAAAGTCAGTGACAAGTGACCTGGTCACAGAGATGCGGTGTTCATCACCAGAGAGTGCTTTATCCAGGGGAGGTACAGCACTGAAGGGAACAGAAATGTTTGAAGTCATTTTTCTCTTTTGAGCACCCAACTCTCAACCTCATAGTATGGTATTAGCCCCTTCTCAGCACCCCTTGTTCACAAGCTCTATCTCCAATCTTTCCCAAAAATTACTTTCTTTGTGCTCTGACAGAACAAAAAGAAGCAAAGGCAGGAGCACACGTGTAAGAGGAAAAAGGCTGGTGAAAGCCAAAGTGTTTTTTAAAATTGGTCAGTGAACAAAAAAAACCATGCTCACATTCATTAATATGCTCATACACACACACACACACACACACACACACATTTATCTGCATCAAATCAGGCTGATTGATTCAATGTTTTTATAGAAAAAAAAACATTTTTTAAAGAGCAGGACCCATGGAAATAATTGTTGTCAGTAAAGCATTGCCTTGATAGGTTTTTAAAAACATAAGTTTAAACTGTAACTATTAATTTAACCAGTTACCAAAAATATTGCTTACAAA
Organism: Bujurquina vittata; assembly: GCA_015106715.1. Lineage (NCBI taxonomy): Eukaryota > Metazoa > Chordata > Actinopteri > Cichliformes > Cichlidae > Bujurquina > Bujurquina vittata. The sequence continues at coordinate 3,673 of VUQK01010452.1, read as the reverse complement.
TTTGGTGGTGGTGAGTTGCAAAAACCAGAAATTTTGGCTGGTATCTGCTCTTGTTGTGCCACTGTCTGTGTATTTAAGAAACAGACTTCTTTTTTAAAAATAACAGCATATTTGTTTATGTGCAGTTTTCTTCTTTTTTGGTTGCCATTTCTCACCATATAATCTCTTTTGGCTTTTACTGTAATGTGCTATTTCTACAAATTATCATGATATTTTAAGTCATACGTTATTCTTTTTGCATAATGCCTCAATGGAATCACAATATCAACTAAATTCTGGCTAAATGCCTGAAGATAAATTCAATTTAAGCTGCTACAATGAAGAGCAGACAAACTTATGGCCTATGTGAATTATGAATTCTTTCGTTGTTTGTTTCTTAAAGAAAAAGGATCCTATAGGACAACCTAAGAATCTTTCATTATTATATGGAGAATAAATAATATAAATACACATTTTCAATGATTGCTTGATTGCTTTGATTTAAAAAATATTTGTAATATTTCAGAAAATTACAAATAAAGCAGCCCGACTCATTTCCAACTCCATATTTGTGTTCTTGGACTCTCTTAAATTTTTGTGATTCATAGCTGAGTTTAGCTCACCTTCCTTTTAGCCAGCTTCTTTCTGATTGGCTGGCTATCACAAACATAAGGTTTTAACAGCAGGTGGGAGGTGCTGTGTGACTGACTTAAGGACATCTTCTTTCGTAAGTCACACAAAATTTATATAGACGTGTCTGAAACCTGACAATTTTGGCTCACAGGGGTTACCTGTACATACACAGACCTCATTATATGAAACTTTTTAAACATGAGTATCCACTAACATCAAGTTTTTCAGAAAATTATACAAACTATCAACTGTGTATCAGCAGTGTGAGGGACTGTCAAATGAATCAATCAAGAAGTGTTGGCTATTCTTATAAAAAAAGTTTCCAGGCTTATATCTATAGCTAATCAAACACAGAATGAGGGTAGAAATATCTGCTCAATATATGAAAGAGAATTTTAAAAAACATACTGTAAGTGATTAAGCATTCTTGGCACTTTAATTTGGCTGCAATTACATGTGAACAAAATAGGATGATGGTGTGATACAAAACAAAGTTATTTAGCTGGTATTCATGCTGCTGCTACCTTGCACCTTTCTATAATTATGCTTGTCATGCTGATTCATTCTGCTCTCCTGACACAGCAGCATAGTGGTTGTATTGCAGTCATTAGGACATTGTGCTAGCGCACACTACACAGCATCACTGCATGGCAATTGACATAGTTATTTGATAAAAGGTGTCAGGGCCAGAATCCACATTAGTTACAAACAGGGCTGGGGTTTTCAAATGATTCAGTCACATTAATTGCAGACACTGAATCCACGTGTCCACACGAAAAAAATGCACCGATAACTCACAAAGTAAAATGAAGGAAGGCTACTTTATGATCGCAGACAATGACAACTTATGTGGTGCCGGCTGCGTAGATATAAGGCCAGTTCAGGCCTTTTTAATAAGATTATTCCTTCATTGTGGAGCTGCATTTTAAATAAGCACAGGGATATAGTCATTCAGCAACCATACTTTTTCCAATACAGTGCCTGTGCATCAAGCTTTTAAATCTGACATCTGTGTCTGTTTTAGTCTCACCGCACAGAGGTCTTTACATCCATCTCTGGCTTACTTCAGTTTATGCTAACGAAGATGCCGTGTAGGCTAAAAAGCTGACTTGACTTTAATGAGAAAAATGAGGAAGAGATCCAGGAACTATATTCCTGTATTGCTCCTTGTCCTCCATTGCATGCAAGCAGGGACATGTTGGTTAAAAAAAAAAAAGCTAAAGCCCTAGGTGTGAGCATCATCTAATTCATGGCAATTAAAGTGGTAGGACTGTCCCTTTGGTGAAAGAGAATTTTTTTTAAGTGAATAAAGTGAAAAAATGAATGTCTTTGTGACTCCAGGCCAAATATAAAACAAGAAATTCCTCTGAAATTGTTGTGGATGGAAATGAATCCAGCCGTGTGGTGATAAGGTATGATACATGAAAGAGGGGTCAGAAATTAGAAGAAGGTAAAATTTTAAGGAGGTATTCTACAACCAAGGTCAGAAGAAACTTACAAAGAGACGAACCATTTAGAAGGAAAAATGCGACAGAAGGCAAATGAAAGAAAGTAGGAAGATATGAGGAAGAAGGAGAGAACACAAAGTGTAAAAAAATAAAACAAGTAATTCTTTTTTTTTTACACATAATATTCCTCTCACCCAATTATGATTGTCCTCAGTCCTACCCCAGCTGCACTGCCCCATCACATTTTCCCCAGCTTTAGTTCTTGATTTGAATTTAGACAGGGAACAGTGAGCAGAGTGCATGGCTGAGGTTTACAGCAGGTGATTTGTCCTCACTACCCTTGGAGACAGCCAGAGGAAGAGAATTTAGGTTTGTGTTTTTTGTTTTTTTTTTCAAGCCAGGCTGGACAAAGCAGACAAGAAGCAAAAAGCAATGCACAGGTGATTTTTGTGCAGTTATTTGGCCTAGAGGTTCAAGATGCTGACCACTGAGCTGGGGACACTAGTTGATTGTCATACCTTATCACTCTCCTCATTTCCTTCCAGATTTCTTTGCTCCTGTGTTTGCTAAAAAGGAAAGAATTTGAAGGAATAGGTGGACAACAGAGTTTACTACACTATATTGCCAAACGTATTCACTAGTTTGCCTTTACATGCATATGATGTCGGCCTTTGTTGCTATAACAGGTTCAACTTTTGTTCCTTTCACTAGAACTAAGGGGCAAGCCCAGCTCCTGAAAAAGAATCCCACACCATAATCCCCACTCCACCAAACTTTACACTTGGCACAATGCAGTCAGACAAGTACCATTCTCCTGGCAAACACCAAACCCAGACTCATCCATCAGATTTCCATTTGGAGAAGCATTATTTGTAACTCCAGAGAACATGTCTCCATTGCTCTAGAGTCCTGTGACGGCATGCTTTACGCCACTGCAACTGACGCTTTGCATTGCGCTTTATAATGTAAGGCTGCTCGGTCATGAAAAGCCATTCCATGAAGCTCTCTCCACAGGCCGCATGAAGTTTGGAGGTCTGTAGAGATTGAGTCTGAAGAAAGTCGGCGACCTCTGCACACTACGTGCATCCACTGTGATTTTACATGGTCTAACTATTGCTGAGTTGCTGCCATTCCCAAAACACTTCCCTTTTGTTAATTTCAGGACTGGACATGTCGCACAGGTGGCATCCTATCATGGTACCGTGTTGGAATTCACTGAGCACCTGGGTGACCCATTCTTTAACATATGTTGGTAGAAGCAGTGTAGCCGCAGGTTTCACCTCTGGAACACCTCTGGCCGCTTCTGGGCACGCAGGCTCATCTCTTAGGTCCACTGTATTCCAACACGCATGACAGTAGAAGCCTCCTGGATTTTAAGACTTTATTTGATATTCTTCATACATAGTCACACGGTAGAAAAACTGTGTGCTCCTAAGCCTAGCTGCCCTCTTAACTAACTTCTCCACGAATTGCAACTGCTATATTCCCTTCAACATCAAAGCGAGCAGCATCAGCATCTAACTGAAAATGTTACTAAGGCAACGAAACATGCATTGTATTGTGACAGCTGATACAGATTGCAGATCAAATTATTAGACGGCTCCTACAAGCAG
>VUQK01010450.1:0-13967 GCA_015106715.1 Bujurquina vittata | reverse complement strand
GCAAAAGCACTCTCATTTATGGCAGTGGTCAGGGGAATTTTTTTCCAAAAGGAAGCAAGACAGACATACATGTCACATTAAAAAAACAAAAACAAAAAATAAACAGTGTTGGCCCAGCAATGCAGTGTTGTGTACAACAAGAGCTGGCTTTAAGGAATACACCCTGATGGAAGCCTTTACACAGAAAGGGAGACGAGGCTGTGGAATAATTAACCACTTTAAACTGTCCTATCCTATTCTTTCAGCACAGTGTATGTAAGTGTTCTCAAATGTTGTCTTTGGCAGTGGATTGTGGTGCCTGTTAAATGCCAAGTATTTGGTGTTGTTTGTTCACCTTCGCGCTACTCATTTCATGATTTTATACAAAGTCAGTGCATTTCTTTTTACATGTGAGTATTTTTGGACAACTAGAATAAAATTGTGTACATACAACAAAGGCTGCTGGGGTACTGCAAAAACCTCTAATCAACCAAAACATATCATTATCCTTTTGTGTTTTTGATGTGCATATTGTTGTTGAAAAAAGTTCAACAGTCATAAAGAGACTTTAAAGAAGAACTTGTACTAAATATGTACTAAATGTGAGTCTCCTTCACAGTGGACAAGACATGAAAATAAAAAAAAAACAGAGCACACACATTGTCAGAAGAACTCACAGCCATCTAGAGTTGCACAAACTCAGCAAGTCTGTCAGCTGTTCTGTAGGCGGATGGTGAGGTTGGAAATTGTAAGTGCCCCTTGGAAAGTCATTAAGTACAGGTAATATCTAATTAAATTTACACTAAAAAATACTTCCAAGATGCTATAGGTCAGATAATGTTATTAAACCTGTTGTTGTAGTTTTTCAATGTCTTTGCCCCAGTCTTATCCTGCTATCCTTCTCTGCAAAGGGAATTTCATAATATTTCAAAATGCTACAAAACATTCTGATTTATAAAAGGTTCCACACCTTTCACCCTTGGGATTTGTTCAGATGAGCTACTATACTGCAGGACTGTGCAAACCTAAAGTGGTGTTTTATGGAGTGTGCTGAATATATTTATAATTAGTCTTGTGTTGACAGTAAAAACTGGTTACGCACAAGTTGAAAAACTTCTGCTGCAGCAAAATTAAAATTTTCTCTTGGTTTATTTGAATTGAAGCTGCATGTGCTACTAAGTTCATTTATGTAGTTTATTAGTCAAACTAATTAGTCATACATTTACTCTGGGTAATGTACTTTATCTCTAACTTTGGCATACACATCGGGTTTATGGAGGCAATCTGTTGAAAATGCAGTTTCTAGTTTTGATATAGAACATGCACAGAACCAGAATACACAAGGCTGAAAAGCGAAAGCTAGATCAGGATTAAGGGCTTAGGGTTCACAATATATAAACGTCAATTGACCATAAATGCTGCTCTTTAACTCAAGCAGCAGAAACCTGTTTAAAATGTCTACATAGTTCAGCCACACGCACTGCAAAAAATGGCGACAACATATATTTCTAAAAAAAATTACAATTACAAATCTTTTTTATAGTTTTGAATTGCAGATATATACCTGTGACACAGTAAATAAAAGAAAAGTCAGAAAAGTGAGAGTGGGAGTGGTCCACTGAAAGTTAAATGACCGATTTCAGAGTCCTTAAGATTAAATACGATTAACAAGTTGGGAAATAACACTTAACGTTATGGGTTTCTTATTATTATAAATTTAGTCTTTAGACTCAGCAGTAAATGTTCTCACCTACTCCGCCCAGCAATCTTGATTGCAACAATCTTGTGATAATTAACTGTTTAAGCATAAGTTACTTCTACTATTACCTAATCGCAAATAGTTTATAGTGGCAGTGGCGCAGTGGGTAGGCACTCGCCTTGCAGCCGGAGGGTTGCCGGTTCGAGCCCCTGTCCCTGCGCTGCGCTGCAGTGAGCTGGATTTGCAGTGTTTCAGGTCTTTAGTCACATTTCTACACAGAGATGGCTACACAATCAAAACAACCCAGCACGCCTTTTCCCGGCAGTGCGCAAACAGAACACTGCCTACTAAACGGAAACATCTGTAAGAAACCAGCAATTTGAAGTGTTTTACATTAATTTCTGAAATTTTAACAAGTGCACGCATGCAGTGCACACATTTACAGTAACAGTTATGCATGGATGCGTCAGGATCTGACTGTAATTGTTGTTTTTGTAATAATGCAGCCCTCTTCTGGATACGTCTTGAGCTCCTCTTGAGCTGACAGATTTACCCCGAGATCACCAACATTTATCAACACACAGCCCGCAGCAATTTGTAACAGAGTTTGCACTTAAAATCAAAAACATATCAATTCTCCTTTAGCTGCCTCCGTACATCTGAGTTGTCGTGCTGTTTCCAGATAGAAACGCGTATCACTGCATTATTTTGGTTCCCACATCAGGTCTGCTCATTTTTGACCCATTAATCCGTGCTGCTCTTGAGAGAATGCTGGTCATTACTGAAATGAACTGGCTGTGTCCTTGTTTAAAAATTAGCCTATTTTAGGTAAATCACAACTTTGCACTCCCATCAGCGCATTTTTACGATTTGCCCCACTTAATAAATCTGGCCCATAGGTTGATGTGAATGTCTATTTAATCAGCCTATACTTTATGCATACGTGTCACTCACTGTAGTGTATAGGCTGACAGATATATGGACAGACAGGGTAGCAATGCTGTAGGCACGGCGCCAGAAATCTGTATTGTGTCACATTCCGTTATCTGTGCTGCACACAGCTCATTATCGCCCAACATGCCTCACATCTGTCATGTCACACACTCCTCACGCTCACATCATCATGCGCACACAGCCAAACACACACCCAGACATCCTCCCCACCAGATTCCTAAAGCAGGATGTAGTGTCATCACGGGTGATTGTGAGGCAGCAGGTGTGTGTGGAAAAAGGTGGCGCGGGGAGGGGTGGGGCGGCTAATGTGGGTGTGAACGTTATGCAACTTAGAAAGAAAAAAGAAAGAAAAAGACTGTCGGAGAACAAAATATATAATTACTACAAAGGATAATGGTGTGTTACAGCTGATGAGCTAAATTTACAAATTTATACAAATCAGTTCTACAATAATTAAAGACTTTGTAATGGGTTTCAATCAGGATCTTAACTAAAGCTACCAGTCAGCCAGACTAATCCTGCCTTACAGGGACAGGCTATTAATTAAGTAACTTAGTCGCTCAAATACACTTTAGCAGTACTAGTGTGTGTGCTAGCAAAGCAATCTCATTATTTCTGAATATTTGTTACACTTAACAGTATTTTGGTTGGCATGTGAATTCCAAGATTGGATGAAGAAAGAACACATAACTGCTACATTCTGTAAGATTGGTTTCATTTATAGATTTGCTATTGCTTATAAGCAAATGCAGCAGTGAATGTATATAAGAGCTCAAAAGGCACATTTCTGAATTCATCCAGAAACCACTGCAGGGGGATTCATAGGTATTAATTAAGGTAATATGTATAATATCCTTGAAACCTGTGAAAAGCCAGCTGGATGCATTTGAGTAACAAAAAGGCCACAAGAGTTTGGAAACAAAGAAAGCTATGATATAGGAAATATCAAGACATTTGAATCTGGATACATCACAGACAATCAAACAGTGATGTGATTAATAGGTGCAACCCACTCCCCTCCCCCCCTGCTCTGTGCACCGTCTGCAAGTCAAGGTGAAACTGGGAGTTATTGGATAACAGTTCAATTACCCGTATTAAATCACTTAATGGATGCATATACATATGCACAATAAAGAGCCAAGATCAAACCATGAGGCACACCACTGCTGATGTCAGTAGTATAGAATCACAGACATACATGAATACTCCTAATTTTATTAAATTTGACTCATAGGCTCTAAGAAAAGAGAGAAACACAGTGCTTCTTCCTGTTTATTAAAGGGCAAAAAGACACATTTCAGCAAAAAGCTGTCACCAGCATAGTTTAAGATATAAACTATATTAAAGCAAAGTGAGATTCCAACACCAATCAGAAAGAAGAGCTCTGATCACATGATAAAAAGCAAAGGATCCAAACCAATCAAGAAACAGCGACCTGTCATATCAGCTTCATCAGAACCACTTAAGATGCACTGAGTGAAGTTTAGCTTACATCTTTGATTTATGAAAGACAATTTGTTACCACGCTGAAAGTCACGTAATATATTATTTTCCACACGTAATATTTTGATAACAAATTCATCTCAGTACAGGTTCTCAGCTGCTTGCGTTTCACTGTAACAAGCCCTGCGTATGTCACTGGTCACGTAGTCTGACGGCTCTGAGCTGTCAGTCATTCGTGTTTCTGCTGATAGTTTGGTGAAAACCAGAGAGAAGAATTGGGTTTGTTTGTGTTTTGGCCCTCTAGACTCTGACGGCGTTTTAAGCACATGCTTCACTCGATAATGACCACACACTCATGCACACATAATTTCAGACAGCCGCAGAAGCATTCCAGATGTCACATCGTCAGGCCAGCTCCCTATAAGGCCTGCCTCTCCTCTGCTAATAGGAAATGTTCCCTAACATCTGTGGTCTCCATCCCGCTCCCTCTCTCTCTTGCCATCTCTCCTGCTCTCTCTGTCTGTCTCTGAGCAGTAAAATAAATTGAATTAGAGCTCCACCACCCACTCTGCAGGATCCTGCAGCCCTCTGTCAGATAGCTAAACAGAGAGAGGAAAGAGAGAGGGGAAAAAGTTGCAGATAGATAAACAGAGGGCAAAAAAAGATGGGCATAATAAAAATCCCCCTGCCTTTGTAAAGAATAAAGAACAGCCTTACAAGCTCTTTATTCTGCTGTACTACAGCATGATAAAGCTTTGGAGGTTGCGGTAATGCATGGTAAAGAATAATGTGAAAGAAGAGGAAAATAGACACCAAAAGAGCTGCTTTTGCTACACATGAGGGAAATTTCATAGATAGCAGAGCACACAGAAGCAAAAACCAAGTCTTACGAGCCAAAGAGATGTTGATCCTTACGTCCTTTCCTGTTTAAAATTATATTTTGACACTGATGCCAGCAGAGTGGGTCAAATGTCAGCAACTGTTCTGAAGTAGCTTTAATAAAACCGCTCTCTTCCAAGTCTTCCCTCCAAAAAAAAAAAAGAAAAATCAGTCTGTAACACACATGCAGTACCATTCATCCCAAACCTAATGGCATGGCAAACCACTCCTTTTAGGCATAAATAGGAAGCTAACATAACTAAAATGCAGTGAAAATCACCAGTTTCTCTCCCCCTCTCATTCACCCACACTCTTTTTCTAGAGCAGGGGATGCATTTGCATAATGCCTCTATATCCACGGGCCATTAGCACCAGCATGAGTGGCTCGTGCGCATAAATTTATTGCCTTGATCAATCAATGCGAGCTACTGTACCAGTAGAAACCGGCAAAACTCCAATCCAGCCAAAGACAGAGCCGTGGGGAAGAGAGAGGAGGAAACCAGGAAGCGAGGTTCATGTTGACATGTCAGCCTCAGCGGACTCTCGTGGGAGGGGATTGGGCTAAATTAGTTAAAATTCTATTCAAGTAATAATTAAATTCTAAAAAGGACCCAAATGAACCTTTTAAAAGGACATCTGGAATGATCAGCTTTCTCAGAACAACAACAACAAACTCTTCAAGACCATACACCATGATAAACTGTTACTTTCTGAAGGCATTTCTATATTTGATACATTCTAATGCAGGAATGAGTCGCAGCCAAGGGAGCAAGCAAACTGCCCCAAACTGCTTTCATTTTGCTTCCTGTTGGCTGCAGGATATTAAACCTTCCAGTTACAGCCTGTCAAGGATGAGATCTAAAGCAAACATGAAACTTCTATCAATTTTTGAAAAGCTACATGAACTGAAGCAGGAATAGACGACCATATTTACAGCCATGTGTCAGGGAGTGTAAGGCTTGCACTTATAGCAGTTTCCTTCTGCTATGTAAACACATTTACTATCACACTTTTGTATCTTTGCAGACGCCATAATTCCTGCTCATTCACAGCTGCTCTTGACATGGGGCCAGCACAAAATTTGCCTCACTGATGCAGTCAAGAGCAGCACAATGGATAAAACATGCAGGAGGCCTTCAAATGAATAAATAAATGGATACAATTTCAGATTGTTTAGACATTGTTCTTTTTGTCTCAGTTTTACACACGCACACATAACGAACTGCATTGATCTGCCATTTAGGGATCTCTCTCTCTCTCTCTCTCACACACACACACACACACACACACACACACACACACACACACACCACTGCAGGCCAGATCATTTGGTGCTGATAATCACACCAAAGGACACAGGGAAAACTCCCACACTAAACACGCTGAATTAAAGAAACAGGAGTTACAGGCCTGGTTGCACAATCTCTGATAAGTAGATCAAGGCACAGGGAGGGGAACATGATGTTAGTGAGAGATAGTTTGGCTGATTAAAATGTCATGGCTCTTTATAGATGTCTTTCTCAACTCAGCAAAATGGAATCAGTTCTGTGCATCAATAGCAGAGTGGGCTGGTGCTCCCTGCTAATAGAGAAGTTTCTTTCTCTTAAGTTAGAACCACAACACAAAGAATGCACAAGTGAGGAAGTCAAACAGATTTTGGTTAGGCCTGACCAAAGTATAGTAACAAAAAGACAAAAGTATACAAGTTGAAGAGTTGATAAAATGAAGGAGCATTTAATAAGGGAGGAAAGCATGGGAATGATTGAATGACCAACCACGGCGTGTATGGCCCTACATGACATTTGATCACCTTTACAATAACAGTCAAATTAATGACCTCAGACCACGCGTAGCTCCAGGTGTTCCAGCCGTCTCTGTATTGTGAATTCGTGTGTGTGCTTGTCCATGTGTGTCTATTTGTGTTGAAAAACTCTATTTTACTCCACCTGTGCTCCTATAAATCAAACCTGTGCTTTAAATGAGGGGCTGGTTATTTGCGCAAGAACACACATGGGGGCTTTGTGATTGTTTTTTGGAGTCAACATTCTGCTTATGTTTGCATCCCAGAACAATCTCCATGGATCCCGCAAGCGTACGCAAGCAATTAAAGCGATACCATCTTCATATCCCTGCAACCAATAACTGAAATAATATCACTGTTTTATTAAGCCCTTAATGTGGGGGCAGAAGGAGTGAGGAGTGGGATTTTAAAGAGGATACACTTTCAGGGGCCTTATCAACCCCAGATTTAAATAAGAGCAAATGCTCAGCTTAGGGGTGTGTCTGTGTATCTGTGCGAGTCTGTGCGTAAGGCTGTGTGTCTGTGTGTGGCCTTTATCAGACATGAGTTTTTGCTAATCGCTGCGTCAGCACACCAGAATTTAATTACTAGCTCTACCTTTGTCCTTTAATATTTACTAACATCTACACTTCATTAAATTAACGACATGTAAAAAAAGCCGCAGCCGAATTAAGGAGGAACCCCTCTGCTAATTGCTTCTGTGTGCTGGCTTCCAAGTGTTAGCACCCATTCCTTTAAATGCAAGAAAAACATAGAAGTATCATCCAAACTAGTGTGCAGCTCCAAATCACCCGATTAAAAATAATAGTGGAAAAACTTTGGCTTAACTACACGGACATGGACCAGAGTTTAAGAATGAAACAGAGCAGCAAGTGATTTAAAAAAAAAAAAGAGGTGGGGGGTTGAAGTAAAGAGACACGAAACAAAAGAGTGTTTTGTGACAGAAAAAGTCAAACTGAGGAAATATTCAGCCTGGCATTTTGCAAAAGGTGCTGAAGAGCCATTCCTTTCATCTCTCATCCTATGTCAAAAGGCGGAGAGACAAATGACGGCCCGAGGCCTTGCGTCTGTCAAACATGATGGATCAGAACAACGCTCCACTAAAACTCCACCACGCTGCCTTTCAACACATCACATTTTCACTTCAGTGCAAACACTAAATTGATAAAGTATGAAGAACAGCTAATGGAAAGATGTAATAGTCAAACTAAAGCATATATTAGGAGGCTATGGAGCCTAAAGGGTAGAGTGCTGCTATCCATTGAAAAGTCTTAGAGAGCACAGGACACAATATGGACCGGAATAAATCATAGCGCTGGATTTTATCGTTCATATCTAAAGCGTGTGAGGACGTTAACCTCAGGCACCTTATATCATCTCATGCGCACACACGTGTGCTATTAAAACGTTCTCACACATACAAATCATGCAGATGCTTACACATTCACAACAGTTGGTGTCTACGCCATACTGTAAAGGTTAAACCCTTCATAGAAGTTTAGCTGTAAGTTGTCGCATATCTTATGATCTAACCAGACGCCACAGTGGGTACTGTATGCATGTGTGTATAGCTGAAGCAGTGCTGAGTAGTTTCAGTAATGTAACCCCAACAAAGACACTGTAGCACAGAAGTGCTGAACCAAACTTAAAATCCTTCATCAGTGCCATCCTTCCAAAACTGGGTAATCCTAATTCAAATGCTAGAGGTTCTTCCAATCTGTGTACTTATATCTGTAAATGAGCAGTGGCCTTGCAATGGCACCCCACAAAACAACGCACCTCCATATCCATCAAAAATATACCGACCGGTCGGGCAACTTAAATTAAGCTTCTGTATCACAGTAAGAGCAAAGAGCTGCCTCACAATGTTCCTTTCAAATATGAAGTTTTCCATTTGGCCACATCCCGCTTCAGTAAAAATGTATTTGGCACAGAGCTTTTTATTTTAGTACTTAAGAGGACATAACTGCATAGGAGCTGGGACTTGGATTAGGCATTAACAGTAGCCTATAATGGTCGCAGTTCTCTGGAATAGCATACAGAGAGGATAGGAAAACTGTCTTTCAGGGTTAAATAAACAGTGCTACGAGGAAGAGGAAAACAAACCACAAATATCTCTCTATCTATTAAACCCAGACTCTTTCCCTGAGCCCTCAGCAGATCTACTCCTCTCCATCCTGTTTCTGTCCTCTCTCACAGAAATGTGCCAAGACAAATACACAAGCTTGGTAAGAGCTATATCAGAGTCACAAACTCACAGAGTGGCTTTGCATTCAGAAAAATATAACTAGCTACAGAATTACTCTAGTGCAATGAAAAATAATGTCAAATGTAAACCAATCAAGTGTTTCAGTGGGCCTTTAGGCATGTTGAGCTACAGTCTATGCACTCATAAGGTGATATAATGCTTTTTCAGACTCGTTCTCTCCCTTACCATAGACTTTGTGAAAGGTCTGGCCAGTGTGAAGAGAAAGGTCATCAGCCACCAGCTCCGGTGTATGGAGGTGTACATCATGTTCCCAGGATGCACTGCGTTGGAGGTGACACCGTAAGGTGAAAGGCGCCGATGGAGCTCGTTGCTGAAGAGGATGTTACAGAGTTTGGCGCGGTTGTAAGCCAGCATTGACCAATAGTCCTTCTTTGTGGGCGACAACAGCGCCAGGTCCACCTTCCCACCTGAGTCTAAGAGGTCTGTGAACCTGAAAGATAGTTCACATTAAGAGCAGTTAGAGTGAGACTGATGCTGCGTCGGCCTGTGTGCAGGCTTTCTGCCGGCAGATGTGTGGTGCTTCCTGCATACAAATCAAAGATGTGACATGATGTTCTTTAATTGCCTGCGACAGAGCTGTTAAACTCCAGATGTTTGACAAGGCCCCTTAAACATTACACTACTCGTTGTGTTATTACGCACTCACACAATAACATCTCAATACACGAGAACTACACTGTGTATTTGTGTGTATGTATGTATGTGTGAGAGGCGCAGGATGAGGCTCCAAACTAGTGGAACACATCCTACATATTAATCCAGTCATTAGAAAACAACCGATCAAAATGTCACCTGGTTTCCTTGCTGTGATTTTACAAGCTCGCTGCCTCTTGTTTACTGTCGCCTCCCGCAACATCCTTGCTTGGCTAAATTACAACATCTGCAGGCTTTTCATTTCATGTGCTGCAACTTCGTAACTACTTCAGCAAGTAGAGGTTAATAAATCAATTGCCAGAACACCAAATGTTTTCTTTTTAATCAAAATTTGTTCACACGACAAGCTGAAGCTGTGCTTCGTTACAAGTGAATGGGGTTTTGGAGTGATGCTGCAATCAACACATTACCCTGCCACATGATCCAAACACACTAAAAAAAATAGAGAAAAGAAAATTAGAGATTTTGGTTAACAAACATGCTGTAAACTGTCCCAGAGCTGCAGCTTAGATATATGAGGTAACCTCATTAAGGATATGATCTCTTGTTTGACTAGATCTGATCCAGCGCCAGAGTAAAGTAAACCTGTATTGGGTCAATTCCACAATAAGCCCCTGTGGTGGAAACTGATAAAGTGTCCAGCCATTACTCGCATGTCCATCTTTTCCATTTCTGTCCCTTACAGGTCACTGCTTTACCAACGGAAAAGGAGCTTAGGGAATACAATATACTGCCAGGTCATGGGTCACCCACTGCTTGTGAGGGGAGGCTAAGTGAATAAACGGGAAATCAGCGAAAAGTGAAAATAACACAAGCAAAAAAGGGAGGGACTTCAATGGATGTAATATAGGTCTGTAATGAGGTGGACAGAATGGAAGATGTAATATGAGATATTGTCTATTTCTGCTCCTTCATTCCTTCTCTCTAGTATGTGTTAGTGTGTAACTGACACTCTCTGGTCCTGCTTTAGCCTGCTTTGAAGGGGTTAAATCCACTGCTGATTGTTGACGACAGAAGGAAAGAGGCAGTATTTGGGAGGCAGCGAAAGAGAGGAATCTGTAGGGCAATGAGTACAGAGAATTGGCATTGCCAGTATGTTTAAAAAAAATGGTACACATTTTGCCTATTCTAATAGCACCCTGACTGTTTTTACATAATCAAGCTTGTCTAAACCCACTCTTCTTAGTGCTTAGTGCAGACAAGTTTTGCATCAATCAACTGTCAATACTCCCTTCACCACAGCCATTTCTTCCATGAGCTTTTCCTACTTCGGCTTCCTCTGACTTTTCTTACAGCTTGTAATAGCAATGTGACCCCAAGTGAATCTGAGTGTCAAAGCATCCCCTCTGCTGCTCCTGTCCTCTCATGCATGGCAGCCTGTATAACATAACTCATATGAGGGCCTCTGTAATAGTGCTGCTGTTTGATCTGCTAGAATAACTCTGCGTATGTTCGCGTTGTCTCAGGTCACTCTGCCGAGCTCCAATCAATCACTGCTTGGCCGTCTGACTGACTGAAGCCACGATCAATGCTGCACACAGACAGTGACTGGCTCTAAAACACATGGATCAGGGTTTGGGCTTACAGATTACTGCAAGACTCTGTGCTTGTCTACTGCATAACAGAAAAGCGCAAGCCTTTAGAGTTCCTTAACAAAAAGACAGACTTAAAAAAAGAAGGAAGAAAGGGGCTGAGTCAGGGGGTCAGACATAAAGGAGCAGATACTTGATCAAAGTAAATTTTAGCTGATAAGTCCATCCATCATGCTGATGATACGTTTAATTCACAGTGACAGCATGTGGAAAGAAATGAGTTTGAGTGAGTGAGGCTGTCATGTTTGACAATGCGCATTAAGTCTTATCTGTCAATTCGTAGAGAAAGCTAGTGAGTGTAGCGGCTATAAGTGCATGACTGGAGATGAAGTCCTAAAGACTAGAGAGGGAAGTTTGGGGAAATCATCAGTGTGACTGTAAAGACCTCATTAATAGAGACAGTGACCTCTCAACAAACACAATCAAACAAATTTTCCAACTCTTCTCTACCAACCATTTAGATTCAGAAACACGAAACTAGTCAATCTGGATTTTTTTTTTATTGTCTTTACCTGTGGGACTCAGAGGATACTACCACAACACGAGCAGGGACTGAACGACGCAGCACATCTTGTAGACACTGCACTAGCAGGAAATGACCTAGATGGCAGATCTGGAAGGTGGACTCCAGGTTGTCTTCAGTTAGGCTATAGGGCTGAGTGCACACTGCTGCATTACACACCAGAATGTGCAGGGGCCTGTGGGAGGAAGAAAGCAGAAAAATAAAACATGTTTGATTGATTATGAAGTGAAAACAAACTTCCAAAGAAAAGATTTCCTAACCTATCAGGGTGAAGAAGCGGTAATGAGAGACAGAGGGAAGAAATTTTTTTAAAAGAGGAGAAATGGAGAAAAATGAAAGCAGAGAGAGGAAACAGGGTGTCTTATTCCACAGTGTGGTAGACTTTAGAGGTCTACAGAGACAGAGCATCAGTAATGCTGATATGATACAGAGGTTTCCAGTGCAACTCCCCATGGCTACGCAGCTACTGTAGATACTGAATACAGCTGGCTGTAATCCAAGAGTAACACCACAATGAAAAGCAATCTCAAACAGTTTCAACACACAACGGTGGAGGAAGTAATGGATGTTGATACTGGCTCTGTGGAAGTACTTGGAGTAACCAAACCTACCAAGACATCGACTCGGAAAGGCCGAATAGAAGAAAACAGATCAAAGGAAATGCACACACTAAGTCATGGAATCAAAAGCAATGAGCTTTATGAATGGGCCCAGTGAGAACGCATATTCTTTAGAAAACAGAGATGTGCAAAGCATTTTCATTCTTGCAGGGTCTGCGTGGGCAACTGAGCAATGCTCCCCGCTCACATGGAAAGGGAAGGAGATTGCTGGATTGGTCAGGGCAGCGAGAGATCCTTGTCGGTGACAGCGTCGCTCCAGCGAGCTCAAAACCACAGTAACACAGTCGAACAATCCAAACACACCCCACCAATTTTTAATTTCTTCCATTAGAATTAATTATGAGGCCGAAGGCAATTTGTGTACCCTGTGTTTAAGACTGCCTACTGGATTAATTAAAAACTGGATGCTGGAAAATTAATGTGTGAATTGTTATGCCTTGCTATAATGAGCCATCCCATGCTATTACATAGTAGTGTACTGTACGATCACCTTCAGGCCTCTGAACACACAAGGTTCATTAAAGAGCACCAACCTAGGCACAAGTCAACTTAAAGAATGCCAACCTCAGCACTTTATGGACAAAGAACTAGGAATGAGATATTTAAATTTTCACCAAAAATACAGCAAGGTGAAGAAGACTAACTTAATTAAAAGCAGATCTGTAAATAAACAACCTCTGCAATCTGCATTGAATCCCGATAAAAAAAGGCAGAGGATTAAAAGTTGCTGTAATGTCAATTTTATTCAGAAATTGCTCTAAGCTTAAAAGAAATCAAAGAATACAGGTTGTTTTTAGCCCGGTGTTCACATGTCTAATAGCGCATGTAGTACCGTAACAGTGTACAACACAAGGAAAACTTCTTGGTTCTCACAGGCACAAACGTCTGACCTTCTGAACCTTTCACTGTAGCTTTTGTTTTAAACTAATCAGTTACGCCTCTCTAGACTTACGTGTTGTGACCTTAAACTGTAAAGGGAGAAGAAAAAAAGGAAAACAATGCATCACAAATTGGTGATCAAAAACTCACATAAACAACTTTTCTCTGGTCAGTACAGCGATTTCTCCCATGCAGCTCGGATGGGCCTCTGGTGAGTCTGCTTGTAATGTAAAAGGCCTGTTAATTCGACTGCCCACCAGTTAGTCCCTCTCTCATAAGCGCAGGTCTAATGAATGTCTTTAATAGGCCTACTGCTGCACACCACATTCCCTCTCTCCACATTAAGACCTCACACAACACTGTGTGCACTGTGCAATCTCAGCGCTGGTCAAACGAGGGTGTTAACTACCAAACAGGGACACATCAGTTTATATATTTACTTTAAATAACCCCCCTGGGTATGACCCCTGACCTCTATGATAATGTAGGCCAGCAGGAAGAGATTGCCTGTGTGAGCTCGGCTCATACTGCTGGTCGTTAACACTGCACTTTACTCCAAACACATATACAGTGGATATAAGAGCGCCACTCTTTTTGACCCACATTTAAACTCACATGCCAGAAGCAAAAAAAAAAAAAAAAAAAAAAACAAAAAAAAAAAAAAACACACAATTA